>APFE031070472.1:99722-166037 GCA_000404065.3 Pinus taeda
ACCGATAATAATGCTCTACTAGCCCTTTGAATTCCTTCAAAATAAATTTTCAAACCAATCTTAAGCAAAAATTTAAAAGAATCTACACACCTTTTTTTCACTTTGTAAGAGCTCGATATTGCCTCTGATGTATCTTTGTACTTTCAGATCATCCAATTTTGAAATTACGATCTGTGGTAGCCCTCTGTGTCTTCTTTCCAATGCCACCAGTTTGATCCAAATTGGATTATCCAAGGAAGAGTTATGCAAAATTCCCACAGTGACCTGATTATAGACTAGTTCAGTAGAAAAAACTTGTACGACGTGCCACGAGTCACTGTTTCGACCTTTGGCTCTAAAAATTATATACCAGACTATAGTCCGTCCTCTTTCTGTACCTTCTTACGAAATTTAAATCCAATGCTCAGAGAAAAAGTTATGACGATTTTCCCTAGGTCACCTGTTTGGAATATAATTCAGGAGTCTGCAAAAAGACCAACTTCCTCAGATCATATCTCTACAAAAATAGCGCAAAAAGCTCTGAAATTTGGACCCGAGATTCAACATGATGTCTTCTCAAATGGGTTTTTGTTTCAGCTTCTGAAATGTCGCAGAAAAAAGTTATAGTGAAAATGCCACGATGACCTCTCTGGAGTAGCGAAACCCTAGAATCCAAAGCTTTGATACAAAATGTATGAAACCAGCTCAAGAAAAAGATAGAAAAGATAGATCAACGCCTTAGAATTTAGCCTCTTCGAGGGGGTAACCTCCTTTACATTACATAAATGAAAAATTCTTGGATGATTCAAATGACAAAACCTCCTTTCAATATATAGGAGTCTAAGGAGTCACAATATAACCCAGCCAACCTAACAATAATAATATAAAGCCACAAAAATAACAACAGAGGGATTCTATGTGGCATAGTAATAACAATATGGGGACAATAGGGGCACAACAATATTAATAAGGGGTACAACTACAATAGTAATGGGGTAATCACTAGTATTATAGGGACCCAACAGTGTTCTTCTCATCGAGACAATTACCAATATGCACAATAAAATATAAGTGACATGATATGTAGGCTTCCCAGCCAGGGAAAAAAACCTCTCACTTATCGAGGGGAAAACCCAGTCAAAATTCATCTTCTAGATCTTCAATTGATAAGTACCAATACCATGACACAAATCCTTGACTCTAGTATCCTCCCAAGAATCTTGTCACTAACCTTGATGCTCTGCCTCTTCCATTCCTTGCCTTTCTTCTTGATATTGAGCTACTCCCCTTGGCTCCTTTTTGAGAAACTCGGTCTCTAGTGTGTCACTGGCTTCCTCTAGAGAATCTTGGTCTCTAGATCAATATCTCAATTTCCTAGAATAATCCATCCTTCGCTGCCCCAGAAGAAACCTCCTCTTCATTGCCCTAGAAGAATCTCTTCTTTGTTGCCCAGAATAAATCTCCTTCTTTGCTGGTCCAAAAGAACCCTTCCTCGTTGTCCCAGAAGAATGTCTTTTGCTGCCCCAGAAGAAACTCCTTTTCTTCCCTTTCTTCGCACTTCTCTTCTACCTCTTCTTCACACTTTTTCTTTGCACTTTTCCTTCAAAAAATTCAAGTCGAGTTTCTTGATCAAATTTGTGTCTTCTAATGAGGCCAAATTGGGCAATTTATGCACCTCTACACATGTCCTTTAGGCCGACATGTTCACTTAAGGTTAGGCCGCCTTCATTTAGCAATTTCTCCCATCATCGTAGGCCAACTTGAATAGGATAGGTGACAAGGTCTTGGAGGATACTTTACATAGACAATATTGACTCTTTTACATAGTGTAACATGACTTCATTACATGACAATGACTCTAACATTTTATGTCTAGATGACAAATAAATCCTAAAGGCTCTCAATGGGAGTCTTGACTCAAAACAAAATCCCTTGCTCATGAAACCCATGAATCAAGTCAATATAATAAATATGTTTTTCTTATTTACATCTCATTACATAAAATCATATTTACGTGTCATTATTAAGACCGAACCTTGTTACACTTTTCAACACTCCCTCTTAACTAGGGAGGTATTCATAATGGTACTTGGACTTTGTCAATTTAAACAATCTCTCAAAAGAATAATTCATATTTTTAACTCATTTGTATAACATCATATCAACCAGCATTGTTACATAGCAAGGACTTGACTAACAACTCCATCTCTCCACAAGATCTAAGCTCAATGTTGTCGAGATCAATGATTTATAGACACACTCATCATTGTCTCTCTCTGAACATAGCCCACCCAGGTTATCTCAAGGTATGCTCCATGGGGAATATTCTTATTTTGGACTCCCCAGTCCTCAAATAATATCGTTCCTCCATGACTAATCTTTCATGGGATACCCTATCTCATCCGCAAATAATATCAAATGCTAAATGATTACATAATCCTCCATTCTGTCTTCCCAGGTTAAGACTAGAATGACATGTCTATCTTTCCTTTTCAAATCAGGAGGACATATTCCATTAAAGGAATGTACTCATTCCTATCACAAAATAATGTACCTAAGCTCCCTGCTTAGGAATTTTCCAAGTTTATTCTAAGTAAGAAACTTCTTTTTAGGCTCCCTCTTAATGTGGGACATATCGCAGCTCCTCATGTGGAGATCCTTAAACAACAAATTGCTTGAAGAGATCCTTTCTTCAATGTCATGAATTTGTTCCTTGTTAAGGAGTATTCATCTTTGGGAATTTTTGCCTAGGGCACATATCATCCATCACTTGTATCCATGAGTTAGTCATTTCCTTAACTCATCAGAAAGTGATCCATTAGATTTTGCATCTCGCTTTGCTTCATGTCATTTTTCTTTTATGCCATAGTTTTTGAAAGAAAATTAAAACCTTCTATATGGTTTGCTTGGAAGTCATCCACAAATTTCCATTTGGAAATCCTACATAAGCCGCTCCAGGTATTAGTTCAAAAATAAACAATGAAATCTTAAATCAAAACTACCTTTGTGATGGTCTTTCATCATGGCATCTTCCTGTAGGTATCTACATCCTGCATAAAGATTGACACATTCTTCAAAGATATCCATTGTCAACGGTCTCTATCTATTTTTGACTTCCATCAGAGTCTTGATATCTTTCCAAGAGATATTCTAGTCAAATCTTCTTGGTCTTCGAATGTTGAATGCCTTCTTCCTTTGTTGTAGATTATCACAATCTCTTCCTTTCTTTTCACACACTTCATTCTCAGGAGATTCCAGTCAAATTTTCTTAATTGTAGTCAACTTCCTCATGATTCATATGAGAACATATTATGTTGATTCCATATAATGTAACTTTATGCTTTGTTGCAATGTTTTGTTGCAATCTTTATGCTTTTGTTGCTTCATTTGAAAGAACTTTATCCTTTAGACCTTCTTTCCTGTTAGATCATCATACTATCATCCCTTGAATCCCATGAGTTGGAATTCCAGATGAAACATTTTCTTCCCTTTCTAGATCGGTGAATCCTTTGATGAGGATTCCATCAGAGAAACTTGAGGATCTTTAATATCCTCATATGGAAGATGTTTCCTTATTGATTATGATGATCCTAGTCGATGATGACTTCTACTTCTAAGTATCAATGAGGTTTCCAAGAGCTCCCATTCTTTGTAATCAATAGAATTTGTACCATACATATTTTCTGCTTCCCATGCCATGAGATCTTAAATGATTTTACCATGATGCCATTATCTAATATGATGCATCCTATTTTATATACATTTCTTCTTATCTATAATTTACAAGTGAAAAGCATCTTTCAATGAAGAAGATCATCTCAGTCATAGTAGAGATCTTTTACTTCTTCATTCTTACATTGCTTTGACTCAGGCTCTTTCACTTCTTCAGTAATGTGGCCTTCTTACCTATTCCTCTTGGCCTTACTACATTTAGGATAATATCTTCTGTAGTGCCCAAGTTCTTGACATCCATAGAATCTTACCTTATCCATGTTCCTCTTTTTCTTTTGAGGACCGAACTTTCCAAATTTCTTTTTCTTTCTCATCATGGCAACATATGCTTGATTCTACTCATTTGGTCCAACATCAAACTTTGCCTTCAGTCTTGTTTCTTTGATCTTACACAGTGACCATAGATCTTGAAGTGGAGTAGTCTATTTCTTCCCATATAAACTTGAAGTGAAGTTACCACATTCTTCTGGTAGTGCATTTAGTACCACTGTGGTAATCTCTCTATTATACATGACTTCTCCTAGTTCTTGGAGTTTATCTCAAATTTCTGATATCTTCATGAAGTGTGAGGCTATACCATATTCCTTGGATATATTCAGTTTGTAGAGTTCTTTCCTTAATGAAATTACTTCTCATGTAGTACTTACGGAAAACAACTCTACCAATTTGTTATATATAGATTTTGCAATTTCCAACTTTGATACATATGGGATTAGAGAGTATTTTATAGATTCTATAAGAATATTTTGGGCTCACACTTCTCCCTTCATGTTTCGAGCATGTGCATGAGTATCTTCTTTCATAGGTTGGGTTACTGATCCCTTGATGTGATCCATGACTTCATTTTCAATCAGATTTAGGTTTTTCTTTTTCTTCCATGCAAGGTAATTTACAGAGCCAACCAATTTATTGATTTCCTTGCAAAAAGACATTTTGATATTATAAGATATAGTCATAGGCTTACTTGAGTGATTCTTTCTTGCTTCGTAGTTAATCTTGATGTTGATAGAGGATATGCTTCTTGAGTATTGATTCACGATACTTCTTGAATGTTATAGTCTTCCTTATTTCCTAAATATCTTCAACTTCTTTGATGATGTATAAGTGATGATCTCTGAAGTGATTCTAGGGTTTCGGTCTTTCTTCCTACTTCCTTCTTACAGATAGTTTCAAGAACCTTGCTTGGAGTATTCTTCGATCTAGAGTTTTGGTTTGATGAAGATATATATCTCTTGCTTGGTGTTCTTTGAATTGATATGATGTCTACTTTCTTTGACTTCCCCTTCTTGTATTCAACACCTAAGATTTGATACCATGTTGAGAAATCTAAGGCATTCAGAGTTATAAGATTTCTCTACTTGATAATTGCTTGTGATATAGTTTTACATCTTAACTTATAGTCTTCTCTTTGTTAGCTTATTAATGTGTTCTTCTCATCAAGACAATTACTAATATGCACAATAAAAGATAAGTGGCATAGTATGTAGGCTTCTCATCCAAGGCCAAAACCTCTCACTTCTTGAGAGGAAAGTCCGATAAAAATTTGTCTTCTAGATCTACAATTGATAAGTACCATGACCATGACACAAAACCTTGAATCTAGTACCCTTCAAAAAACCTTATCACTAACCTTGATGCTTTACTTCTTCCCTTCCTCACCTTTATTCTTGATCTTGAACTCATCTCCTCAACTCCTTCTAGAGAAAACCATTCTCCAGGATATCATTGGCCTCCTCTAGAGAATATCGGTCTCTGGATCTATATCTTGGTTTCTTAGAAGAATCTTTCCTTCGCTTCCCTAGGAGAAACATCTCCTTCGCTACCCCAAAATAAACCTCTTCTTTGCTGACCTAGAAGAATTCGTTGCCTAGAAGAAATCTCCTTCTTTGCTGGTCCAGAAGAACCCTTCTTCACTACCTGAGAAGAATGTTTTTTTCTGCCTTAGAAGAAACTCTTTTACCGCCCTTTCTTTGCACTTCTCTTTTTCCTCTTCTTCGCACTTTTACTTCACCTTTTATTTGTAGTTTTTCTTCACCGAATTCAAATCGAGTTGCTTGATCGAATGTGTGTATTCAAGTGAGGCTGAGATTGGCTATTTATACACCTCCACAAACGTCCTTTAGGCCAACATGTTCACTTAAGGTTAGGCCGACTTCATTTATAAGTTTCTCCCATCGTTGTAGGCTGACTTGAAGAGGATAGGTGCCAAGGTCTTGGAGGATACTTTACATAGACAATATTGACTCCTTTACAAAGTGTAACATGACTTCATTACATGAAAATGACTCTAACATTTTATGACTAGATGACAAATAAATCCTAAAGGCTCTCAATGTGACTCTTGACTCAAAACAAAATCCCTTGCTCATGAAACCCATGAAGCAAGTCAATATAATAAATTTATTTTCCTTATTTACATCTCATTACATAAAAAGATATTTATATGTTGTTATGAAGACCGGATCTAGTTACACGTTTCAACACTTCAAAGCCATGAATGACCCTTGGGCTCTCTTCATTCTTTGAAATTTCCCCCTCCTTGTTTGCATGCATATTTCTTACCCATGCAAATAGTTAAGTGTCGTCATTGATAGGATTAGATTCTTAGTTACATTTAAAGGCTCTTTGAATATGATTTTCTTAGTTGTTTCTTGTAATAGATAGGGGATTTGATAAAGCTAATCATTTTCACCATGAATGTTCTTCCACAAATAGGTGTTTGAGCTACAAGTATTGTTACTCTTTCATCATTCGTTAGAACCATGCCTCCTACTACACATAAAGTGACCTCTAAAGAAGATTCAGAGGCAAGCACTGAGGAAGAAGTTGAAGTAACAAATCCTACCATTCCCATTTATGCCGGCACAAAGTTCTTTGTAGATAAGTCTACTGAGGTGTTGATGGTGTTGGACCTGCCAATATGTCAGGGGATCTCCCGGTAAGAAGTTCCAACTAGACCTCATACTGTTTGGTGTAGGAGTCCAAGCAGTGGGGTAGTACGGTATCGCCTTGACCATGGTTGTGCGTAGAGGTAAGTAAGATGTCCTTGTTGGTAGCAAGGGTGTGACCTTTGCAGCATGTCAAGGAAGGTACATGAAATTCTCTAACACACAGAAGGGGGGATGAGTGTGCCCCTTAGAAACCTGTGATAGCATGTAGCTTGGAAGGGGACATACGAGCAGAAATACATCACACGCTGGAAAGAAGGATAATCGAAAATCTAAAGTGACAGTTATACCAACAACACATTTCAATAAGATTCATAAAAACATATACAGAATAGTCCATACATACATGCATAAATAACAACTACATATATCACTAGAGTAACCAAGATAGTCAAATTACAATAACAACATATGCATGAAACATGTTGGCTCTGTTATATTAAGAAAGTGAAAGATCTAATCATACATACAACCATGACCAACCACTAGTCCTGATAGCAGAATGTTACTGTTGTTGCCGCTTGATCCTCTAAAGAGATATACTAACTTTGCATTGTGGAGAAGCCAAGGTTTGTTATAATACACTCCAAGATTTCTCTAAGCTATACCTATAGGAAGCTTGGCTCCCAAAAGCCTATACAATGAGTTATGAGGTTCTATAAATAGCAAAGGGTGGGGTGACCCTTGACATTCCCCTTTGTGACTCTTCACCTACCCTCATGATTCTTCAACTACTACATGACTGTTACATTCTACTATCGACACTTGGTATTTCACTTTTGCAACATGTTACATTACAATCTGCACATGTACCCATGTGAGACAAAAATAGGCTTGGGTAAGCCATGCAAGACATAACTAAGACTCGAACAACTGTGGGAAGACTAGCTCTTCGACATCCTTGCGATGATCGATGGTGGCGAATTGATGCCAAGCTTGGTAGTCCATGATGGTGTTCGTATACTCTATGGTGACATCCTTCTGAAAGAAAACCCTTGCCTTCGTTGCATCTGGGTACACTGATTTGGAATCTCTATCCAAATCGTCTAATAACATGTGCATCATAGTCTTGAATGTAGCCAAACCAAGAACATACTAATGTAATGTGTCTGTGCTAATCTTCGACTCTACATTGGTGGCTACATGCATCAACTCATCAAAGTACATGTCCAACTCCAGCTAGACATAGTTCTTTGACTTTGCCTTGGTGAGTGTGCCAATGGATGAAATCCATGCTCCTGAACACCCATGTATGTGAAACCTGCAAACTAATGATGAACTACGAGAGTTCCTCATAGTTCCGGATCTAACTTTAGGTGCGTGCCTTCAACTCTACTGCCTTTGGCTTCATCATATTTAGCAAGTGAAATGGGGCTTCTTTGTACCTCATTTTCCATGTTTGCATGTGATCGAAAATAGTGTGTAGACCTGATAAGATGCATGCTCTCTTAGCACAACAATTCTGCCAATCGTTGAGATGGACAACTGACTTATGAATGGTGAAGAATCTATAATACAACCTCTACATGACTGTCTCGAGAGAGGATACTTCATCCAATATCACTCTCCTCAACTCTACTCTAGTGGATACTATAACCCATTATCCTCCTTGATTGATCATTTGTAATTCCTTAGCCATGCACTCCTTCTCAACTATCAAGAATCTAACACTCAAGCTGGTGGATTTGGCATATGCTTTGGTAGCATAGACCAATGTAGTTGGATTCTTGTGCACATCGGATGTGATCACTTGTTCTTCAAACTGTATAGGAGATACATGGACATCTGTAGTAGGCACTCTGTGTGACTGCACAACTCTGTGTTGTGACTCGCCAAAAGATATGTTGTGTATCTCCACTTCCATATTATCTTCAAGGATTTATGTGTCTCCTTGATCGCTTGGGACTTGATCTACTTCCGGATCTAGTGAATCCGGTGGGATGACCTCTCGAATTTGAGGCATGAGGTCAATATCCTGATCTAATTTTGGCTAAACCATATCCATGTCCATCTACTCTAGCATTTGTTCAATCTGTTGAGCAAGGTCCTGCTCCTGCGACTTCTCACCTTGTCCTCTTTGTGCCAGCTGCTCAGATGAATCTATAACTTGTATGGGCATAGTTTCATCAATCTATGCATGCTTCACCTCCTATTGTACCTGTTCCTATTATGCTTCATTCTCTCTTCTGTGCAATTGTTGTTCTTGCGTGAGTTTCTGATTCAAATCCTGCAACTCCTTTTCTGTTTCCTCCATCCTCTGTTTCTCTATTTGACTTTGAGCAATCCTTCTGTTGCACTATCTCCTCTTAGCCTCAATCTCCAAAGTTTCTTTCAACGCAAGTGGATCTGCTTTTAACTTGCAGCTTTGCTTTCCCTCTTCACTGTCAACAACCTTCCTCTTGCCTTTGTCACGCACAGGTTTGCTACCCTTTGTTGCTGATGATGATGCTGCTCTCTGAGATGTCACCACCTTCTGCTTTTCTAATCACTGTACAACTATGTTGATCAATTCATTGAGCTTAGAGAAGTGATAATAGTATCTCCATGGGTCTTCCTCAGGCCATTGACATGTCCCGTGGATCCAAGGATGTTGCACTCTCTCACAGTGGTCCTTCACCAAGAAATGCAGGTCATACATATTGAAACTTCTCATGCTGAAGGTGAATCTTTTGAATTCATCTGTCTTGACCTTAGCATGCTTGAGATTCCATATCTCATATAACCTGATCCACAAAGGAAGAGTGGGCGAAGGTGCCTTCTTCTTCTTGTGTAGTGTCGCTGACAACCCTGTCGAGATGTGATATGACACTTCTTGCATGGCGAGCTTATCCATGGAAAACTTTGGTAAAACATATGGAGCCTTCTCCATGTTTTACATTGTATGAAGGTACCATGGGGTGAGGCATAACAATATGCTATGTTGATCAATGCCTCCATTTCTACCTGTAACATGTAAGGCAGATCCTTCTCAAATATCATCTTGTACACCGGGGTGACGAAGTGGTTTGATAATTGTATGATAAATCCACGGAAGCTGCATTCGGGGAACAACTTGCAATAAATGTGCACATAGGTTTCTGAAGGTGTCCATGTCCAACCCAAGCCTGAGAACTTATAACGGGCATAGACTGCATCCAGTATGTAATAAAAAATGTATAACATCACTTACTGACCATTGGGTGGATGTCAGGCTTTTGTTACATGTTCCTTCAACTTGAGAGCCAACATGTCGGACCAGTTGAAAGGTCTTCCTTTGCTCGTCATTTGATCCAATACGAACACCCAAATCTGCGGGAAGGTTTATGTGCTCTCTTGGTCGTATAAGTGGCATGCAAAGATGACCAAGAACTGATATGTCTTCCACAATATCTTCGTCTTGTAAACCTGAATGGGTGTTGTCCTGAACTTGGCTAGCTCTTTCACCCATCTCTTCAAGATATCTCTTGAGTTTGTACTATTTTTGGGTTTGTTGAATGGTTTATCCATCGTGATAAGTGGTTGTGGCAAGTGATACATCTCCAAAAAATCCTTCACCCTAAAGGTAGAAAGTTGTGTTCCACTGACACTGCTCAACACCATTGTCTTTGGATTAGTATGCGAGACAATCAAGTGGATCATGTCCACGCATGGAAATGTAGGATACCTGCATGCAATCTGGTACAAGCCAGACTTGTGAATTTTGTCATAGACCCTACAGTCTTCCAGATTTTCCTCAAATGTGCCTTAGAATGTATCATTGATGTCCTCCCATTTCATCGTGATATCCTTGTATATGAGTAACTTTGTGTCTTCATAGATGGGAAAACTCATAGACACTTGCTCGACTGCATCTCTAGTTGCACTCTCGACGGTGTCCTTTGACCCTGCTCTCTTGTAGGCCATTGTACCCATACTGCTAAGAGACAAATGAACACTTGTGATACCTGGAGATATAGTAACACTCGTGGAAAAAAATTTCGCAATTGAAAATGAAAAGCAACTTGAGGGCTAACATGCAACATACTCGGGTGACTTACTGGAAAGATTGCGCAATTTTCACCAAGAGGCTAGGAGACTGACTGCCAAAACTGCACAAGGCACAGTTTGGGATGCCAGGAGGCTGAATGATTGCTGAAAATGTGCAGTGCACAGTTTAGCTTGGCCTACTGAGGACTGAAACTACGCAATGTGCATTTTCAGTCAGCGCGAACTACAAACCAAAAACTGCATTTGCATAATTTCTAGGGCTAGTAAGGCACTTCCTCTCAAAATTGTGCAGAGCAAGCCTGGAGGCTAGTGCTGGGCAAACTTTGTGCAATTTATGTGAGGAAAGATGAGCCTTCACTCTCAGAAATGTGCATTGCCAAACAAGCAAGGCAAGGTCCGGGCCAAGGTAGCCTAGACCTGCCGATGAGTGACTAAAAACATGAAAAGGTCTTAATGCATGGTGAAGTTGAGTGAAAACAAGAGTGAATGATCATGCATGCAAGCAGTGAGTGAAGGATTCAGAAAATGGGAAAACAAGCATGTGTGTGAAGGGAGTCATCGCAACGACGACCTTTAGCGCATAAACATTGTCACGCATGCGACAACAGTGAGATGCAATGAAAAAATTGAAACAATTCTTCTACAAGATAACATGCATTAAAACGATAGCAAGCGTTAAAAAAACCAAGCAAACCACACTCATACAAACCGAAATAAAAAAAAGCGACAGAAAAGCAGCAAAAGACATGAAAAGTAGACTTACCTGGAAAAAGCTAAGTTGAATGTGCCGAATGCTCCTAGATACATGTGGGATGTCATAGCTCCAAGATCGAAGTGAGGAATGAGCTCTAAAGCATCAAATAAATAAGTTTTGATAAGATCAAGGCTTATGATGCGCATGCCACAAATCTAGGAAAAAGTGACACTTGGCGGGAGGTTTCTAAAACAACTTTTGCATGTAACCTCCAGGTGCTAAAAATGGATCCCTAAAATCTAGGGAAGCTTTTTTTTTCCTTTTTTCAGGAAGAATAGCCCATGCATGCAAATCAAGATTGGTCAGTCTTAGAGGGAATTGGTCAACCTGGGAGCACATGTAACAGTTTGCAAGCTTAGGAATGACATTTTCTTAGTTTCTGGGCCGAGCAAGTTTGGTTGTCCCTCATGCATTGCGTAATTTCTGGACTGAAGCCTTGCCTGTCAGTCAAAATTGCGCAATTTTTGAGATGAAGCCTAGTATTGGGCTGCATTGCACAATTTTTAGAGGGAAGGTTGCCTGGCTAGATTGCACATTTCTGGAGCCCGGCAGGAAGCCCAGATGGATTGCACAATTTCTAGAGGGAAGGTTGGTTCCACTCCAGAATTATGCAATTTCCTAGTTGAGCATCACAACCAGAAAATGATTAAGTCTTGGAGTGTCAACCTGCGGGCGGGAGGCAAACAAGTTGACAAGAATAGGCTGGTAAGCCACTGAAACTCAATTGAATCATTTGTACTTGGATAGTGCAACACATGCTTCTAAGGATGATTGGTAGGGAGGCTCCAAAAAAAAGCTAAGGAAAAATTTTGGATGGTGGTTGTAGCCACTACAACACTTGGTGACATAGTGGTAGAATTCAAGCTCTCTGAATGGACGTTGTTTTGTGAGAATCAAGTCTAACTCCTTCAAAAGTATTGTTCAATTCTCTACTCATCTTGGTTTCCACACTGGCTCAATTGAAATATGTAGCACCTTCCATGCTCTTGGTCAGACAACACACATTCTAAGACAATTCAACACAGTTGTTTTGATTGGGGATGAGGGGTATATTAGTACACAAGAAATATGATATTCAGAGTCTAGGTTTCATCGCTGGTGTTGCTCTGCTGTGAGCAAGCCTGGAGAGTACCCTGATGGAGTTACACAGGAACACAAGAATCGCTCTACTGCCAGCGAGCATCGTCAGTACCCTAGCGAAGTTACTTGCATCACCTCTCTATGTAGGAAGCCTTTCTCTTCTTTTGCCTTATTCATTTTCAAAAATTTTCACACTTCCATTTTTTCATTTTTCATTTTTCAAGAACTGTGCATATCACTTATTTATTTCAAAGGTGGAAGAGGGATCCTGACTTATTGAGAGCATAAGAGGTTGTTCCTTTAGAGAAGTATTTTGTATATACCTTTGAAATTTTTGTTAAGGTTTCCCACCTCACCTTACTCGACTAAGATGACAAGGTTTAACCCAAAACAACCAACTAGAGTAGGTGGTACTAGTTAGTGTGCAAGTGTTGTGTTTTCACCAAGGTTCACTTCAAACATAACATATTTTCCATTGGTATACCATTGAATGAAGACAACAAGTTCTACATACAGAGACTAGACAACAAATAACCAAGTATTGATATTTGTACAAGTCCTCTTGTACTTTACCCTACTTGTTTCAAGAGTTGCGCACAGTTTCATGTGGAATTAACCTACGGATGTAAACAAACAAAAGAGAGAAGGGCGGGAGCAAATGCGAAAGTAAATAAATTAAGAAAACAAAGAAGACAAGAAAACAAACAAAAAAACAAAGAAGCAAACATGCATGCAAGCAAAAAAGACATAAAGCAAACACTACTCCTACTCTTAAGCTAATGGTGCATGGGCTTGATCACGTGAAATGATATTTCAAATGCAGCCACCGACACATTGGTTGACCCATGTTGGTGAAGGCATGGTTCGTAAACAACACAGTCAGGTGAACAAACAAACATGGAAGATATAACAATGAAGACAAACACACTCCGAGTTTAAATGCATCCATAGAAAAGAAAAAAGTGAAAGAACATGACATGCACTATGTGGACTTGCCATGGTGTTATGCTACATTGTGTGCATATGTTAAGCATATGCACTCTCTTGACTGTGACATGCAAGAAAATGTGAGAAATATACACAACTTAGGTCACGCAAGTGTGCTTGTTGTGTAAGATTCCTCCAATGCATGAGCAATGGGATCATGTAGTTCGAGTAGAGGAAGTGAAATCTGTGTGTTCAATTGATCTTCAATGCATATAGATGAGTGATGAGGAGCCTTGGGTGTTCCAAAAATTTCTTGATCAGAAGTGAAACTAACCTTAGGACAGTGAGGGCCTAACATAACCATTAGCTTGGGTTGAAGTGCCTTGACATTCTGCAGGGTTTTGACTTCATCAACAGATAAATCATAATAAACAGGTGTCTTTAAAAGATCAACAATGATAGAATCAACATCATGATCAACTACAAGAGTAAATAGATCACGACAAATACGATCATAAAAATCAATGAGTTCATTGGCATCCTCATGATTAGATAAGTCAAATAGAGGGGCAGATGAGAAGCAAGAATGTTCACCCTCTTCATTTCCGAAAAAAGGAGATGACAAATCAAGTGGATTTTCAATTAATAATTTGTACTCTCTGTTGTCGAATAATGGACTGAAATTGGGTGTGTTCTGTGAATGATCAATAGTAGATGCATCTGTGGATGGATTTACACAAGGAAAATCAGAGATAGCATAATCACCAAGAATGTTAGGAAAAAGCAAAGGAGGCACGGATAGAAGGAGATCATCCTTCACTATGGGTTGATGTTTAGGTTCCCTGTCATACTCATCATAAATGATATTGCGTGTTGGTTGTGCATCAGTAACTCCGTCGATGGCTTGATCCTCATTCAAAACAGGTGTAGAGTCTAGAACGAAAGAACACAAGACAGTGCAATCCAGAGGATCAACAGAACACGAAGATGGAGGTTGAGGTAACAAATTCATGTGACAACCCATGGGATTCCCAACCAATTCTCTGCATAAATTGAGAGTAGTGATGATGGGAGGATGTGATAGTTGAACAAAAGTGTGTGCATGTTCTCTCACATCACTCTGCGGTGGTGGAGTTGTTTGATGAGGGGAAGGCGGACAGTCACTTGTGACAACGGCTGTGTCCGCTGTGATTGCATAGCTCCATCGTTGAAGTATGCTAAGCGGGGTTTTAACTTCAACTTCATCTTGGGATAGAATTATTTTTGAAGGAAATATCCAAATCTGTCCCAAAGATATTGGAATTTCATCTGGTTTTTCGGAGCATCAAACTGAAGTACACTGAAGTGCTGCCAAAAATCCATAGGTCATTCATGTGGGGTCTTCTGTTGTTTTAACAATTTTTTTTTCAAGAGGTTCAGGATCAAAATGATGGAATATAGATTCAATTAGATCATAGAACTGCTTAAGTGAGTGCACGCAATTGTAAGGCAGGTTTCACCACCATCATTTTGGGGATTCGAAAAGTGTGTGTGAAAGTAGAAATCTAACCTCGACTTCATCAAACTCATCTGCATCCTCCAAGAATGCAAGGAAGTCATATAAGTTCTCAGGTCAGGCCACTTCACCTTCACCATCATACGTGAATTCTGACAACAGATCATAAAACTCCTTCATGATGTTGATGGTTTTTGTGTTACACAGACATCGTTGAGGGAGGACTCTAACGATATCCATGATAGATGTGAGAAGATTTAAGACATGATGTGAGGACCCAAATTGTCATCTGACCCTCCTTCTAGGACCAGAAATGTTGACGATGTTGGACCTGCCAACATGTCAGGGGATCTCCTTGGTAATAAGTCCCAACTAGACCTTAGATTGTTTGGTGTAGGATTCTCAAAAGTGGGGTAGTACAGTATCGCCTTGACCGTAGTTGTGCACAGAGTTAAGTAAGATTTCCTTGTTGGTAACAAGGGTGTGACATTTGCAACAATTCAAGGAAGGTGCATGAAATTCTCTAACACACAGAACGGGGGATGAGTGTGCCCCTTAGAGTCCTGTGATAGCATGCAGCGTGAAAGGGGACACACGAGTAGAAAGAAATCACAAGATGGAAAGCCGGATAGCCGATGATCCAAAGTGATGGTTATACCAAAAACACATTTCGATAAGATTCATACAAGCATATACAGAATAGTCCATACATACATGCGTAAATAACAACTACATATATCATTAGAGTAACTAGGATAACCGAACTACAATAACAACATATGCATGAAACATGCTAGCTTTGTTATATTAATAAAGTGAAAGATCCAATCATACATACAACCATGACCAACCACTAGTTGCGATAGCGGAATGTTATAGTCACTGCCGTTGGCTCCTCCAAAGAGATATAATAGCTCTGCATTATGAAGAAGCCAAGGCTCATTACAATAACTCCAAGCTTTCTCTAAGCTCTACCTATAGGAATCTTGGCTCCCAAAAGCCTGTACAATGAGTTATGAGGTTCTATAAATAGCAAAGGGTGTGGTGACCCTTGACATTCCCCTTTGTGACTCTTCACCTACCCTCATGACTCTTCAACTACTACATGACTGTTACATTCTACTATCGACACTTGGTCATTCACTTTTACAACATGTTACATTACATCGGCACATGTACCCATGTGAGACAAAAATAGGCTTGAGTAAGCAATGCAAGACATCACTAAGACTCAGACATTTGGGGGAAGACCAACTCTTCGACATCCTCGTGATGATCGACAGTGGTGAACTGATGCCAAGCTTGGTAGTCCATGATGGTGTCCGTGTACTCTATGGTGACATCCTTCTGAAAGTGAAATATTGTCTCTATTGCATTCGGGTACACTAATTTGGCACCTCTGTCCAACTCATTTGATAACTGCACATCATAGTCTTGAGTGCAGCCGAACCAACAACATACTGATGCATAGTGTTTGCATTGATTTTCAAGAATGTGTTGGTGGCTACGTGCATCAACTCATCAAAGTACATGTCCATCTCCAGTTGATCTTGGTTCTTTGACTCCGCCTTGGTGAGTGTGCCAATGGATGGGATCACATGTGTGCACATAATGACATCCATGATCCTGTATACCCGTGCATATGAAGCCTGCAAATTGCTGATGAACTATCAGAGTTCCTCATAGTTCTGAATCTGACTCCAGATACATGCCTTCAGCTCTACCGCCTTTGAATTCATCATCTTTGGCATGTGAAATGGGGCTCCTTTTTACCTCATTGCCCATGTTTGCATGTGATCAATAGCTGTTTTCATATATGACAAGATGCATGCTCTCCTAGCACAGTGTTGCTGCTAACCATTGAGATGGAAAACTGACTTATGCATGGTGACGAATCTAGAATACAACCTCCGCATGACTGTCTCGAGATATGATACTTCATCCAGTATCACTCTCCTCAACTCTTATTTGGAAGATGTTGTAACCTATTCACCTCACTGCTTTTATGCTTGTAATTCCTCAGCCATGCACTCATTCTCAACTATCAAGAATCCAACACTTGAGCTAGTGTCCTTAGCATATGATTTGGTAGCATTTACCAATGCATATGGATGCTTTTGCACATAAGACGTGATCACTCGTTCTTCAAACTGTGCAGGAGATACATGGACATCTAGAGTAGGCACACTGTGCAACTGCACAACTTTGTTTTGTGACTTGTCAAAAGATATGTTGTGCATCTCCGCTTCGGGACTGTCTTCAAGGATTTTTGTGTCTCCTTGATCTCCTGAGACTTGCTTTGCTTCTGGATCTGGTGAAGCCAGTGGGGTGACCTCTTGGTTCTGAGGCATGAGGTCAATATCCTAATTTGACTCTAGTTGAACCATATCTGTGTGCATCTGCTTTGGCATATGTTCAATCTCTTGAGCAAGGTCCTACTCCTGTGACTGCTCACCCTATCAGTTTTATGCTAGTTGTAGGGATGAATCTATAACTTGTATGGGCATAGTTTCATCAATATGTGCATGTTGCGCCTCCATTTGTACTTTTTCCTACTACACTTCCTTCTCTCTTCTGCGAAACTCTTGTTCTTCCCTGAGTTTCCGCTTCAACTTCTCCAACTCCTTTTCTATTTCCTCCATCCTCTATTTCTCTCTTTTCCTTTGCACGATCCTTCTGTGGATCTGATTTGAACTTGGAGCTTTGCTCTTCCTCTACACTGTCAACAACCTTCCTCTTACCTTTGTCACGTGTAGATCTTCTACCCTCTGCTGCTTCTGATGATGCTGCTCTCTAAGATGTCGCCACCTTCTGCTTTGCTAATCACTGCAAATCTAGGCTAGTCGGTTCATTGATCCTGGAGAAGTCATAACAATATCTCCATGGGTCTTCCTCAGGCCAATGACATGCCTCGTGGATCCAAGGACATTGCACTCTCACACAACAGTCCTTCACTAAGTAATGCAGGTCATACAAATTGAAACTTCTGGTGTTGAAGGTGAATATTTTGAATTCCTCCATCTTGGCCTCAACATACTTTATATTTTGGATCTCATACAACCTGATCCACAAAGGAAGAGCGGGCCAAGGTTCCTTCTTCTTCTTGTGCAGTCTTGCTGACAACCCTATCAAGATGTGATATGACACTTCTTGCATGACGAGATTATCCATGAAAAACTTTGGTAAAACATGCGGAGCCTTCTCTGCGGTGTACATTCATATGAAGGTGCCAAGGGGTGAGGCATACGAATCTGCTATGTCAATCAATGCCTCCATCACTGCCTACGACATGAAAGGTGGTTTTTGCTCAAATATCATCTTGTATACTGGGTGAAGAAGTGGTTTGATAATTGTATGATAACTCCACAGAAGCTACATTTGGAGAACAACTTGCAATAAGTGTGCATAGAGGTTTCCGAAGGTGTCCATGCCTAACCCAATCTTGGGAACCATTGATGGGCACAGATTGCATCCAGTATGTAAGTGGACATGTATATCTTCACTTGCTGACCCTTGGGTGGATGTCGGGCTTCTATTACCTACTCCTTCAACCTGAGAGTCAACATGCCAGACTAGTTGCAATGTCTTTCTTCACTCGCCAGTTGAACCAACACGATCACCGATCTCTACGGAAAGTTTATGTGCTCTCTTGGCCGTATAAGTGGCATGAAAAGATGACCAAGAACTGATATGTCTTTTGCAGTATCTTTATCTTGTAAACCTATCTGGGTGTTGTCTTGAACATGGCTAGCTCTTTCACCCAACTCTTCAAGATACCTTTTGAGTTTGTACTACTACTAGGTCTGCTGAAGGGTTTATCCATCGTGATCATCGGTTGTGGCAAGTGATAAATATCCTAAAAATCCTTCACCCTGAAGGTAGCAAGTTTTGTTCCACTAACACTTCTCAACACCATTGTCTCTGAATCAGTATGCGAGACAATCCATTGGATCATGTCCGTGCATGGAAACGCGGGATACTTGCATGCAATGCAGTACAAGCTAGACTTTTGAATGTTGACATAGACCCTACGGTCTTCTATATTTTCCTCAAATGTGCTTGAGAATGTAACATTGATTTCTGGCCATTTCATCTTGATATCCTTGTCTATGAGAAAACTTGGTGTCTTCATAAATGGGCAATCTCATAGACACTTGCTCAATTGCATCTCCAGTTGCACTCTCGAAGGTGTCCTTTGACATTGCTCTCTTGGAGGCCATTGTACCTATACTGCTGAGAGATGGACAAACACCTGTGATACTCAGAGACATAGAAACACGCATTGCAAGCAATCTGTCAATTGAAAACCAAAAACAAATTGAGGGCTCACATGCAACATACCCGGGTGAATGAATGGAAAGATTGCGCAATTTTCACCGAGAGGCTGACTGCCAAAACTATGGAAGGCACTGTCTGGGCTATTAGGAGGCTACCTGACTATTGAAAATGTGCAATCTACAATCCATTATGGCCTCTTGAGAACTGAAATTGCGTAATGTACAGTTTCAGTCAGCAACTACTGCAAACCAACAACTATATTTGTGCAATTTCCGGGGCCAGCAAGGCACTACCTCTCAAAATTTTGGAGATCAAGCCTGGAGGATAGTGCTGGGCCATATTTGAGAAATTTATAGGAGGAAAGTTGAGCCTTCATTCTGAGAAATTTGGATTTCCAGTCGGGCAAGGCAAGGTTCAAGCCAAAGCAACGCAAACCCATCGACGGGCAACTGAAAACATGAAAAGGTCTTAATGCATGTTGAAGCTGAGTGAAAACAAGAGTGAATGATCATGCATGAAAACAATGAGTGTGGGATTCAGAAAATAGGAAAACAAACATGTGTTTGAAGCGAGTCTCCGCAACGACGACTGTTAGTGCAAAAACAGTGTCATTCATGCGATAACAGTGAGATGCAATGAAAAACTTGAACTAGTGCTTCTACAAGATAACACGAATTAAAACAAAATCAAGCATTCAAAGAAACCAAGAAAAAATCACTCACACAAATCAAAATACAAAAAGCGACAAAAAACAACAAAAGACATGAAAAGTAGAATTACCCAGAAAAAATTGAGCTGAATGTCTTGAATGCTACTAGATGCGATGTGGGATGTGAGAGCTCCAAGATTGATGTGAGGAATGAGCTCTAAAGCGTTGAAAAAATAAGTTTTGATAAGATTGAGGCTTATGACACGCATGCCACAAATATAGGGTAAAGCGACACTTGGCGAGAAGTTTCTAAAATGACTTTTACATGTAACCTCGAGTTGCTAAAAATGGATCTCTAAAATTTAGGGATGGTTTTTACATTTTACTTTTCTTCTTTTTCAGGAAAAGAAACCCATGCATGCAAATCACAATTGGTCTGTCCTTGAGGGAACTGGTCAGACTGGGAGCACATGCAACAATATACAAGCATGGGAATGACATTTACGCAATTTCTAGGTTGAGAAAGTCTAGTTGTCCCTCATGCATTGCCAAATTTCTAGACTGAAGCCCTGGTTGTATACAAGTCAGAATTTCACAATTTTTTAGATGAATCCCAGTGTTGGGATGCATTGCGTAGTTCTAAGAGGGAAGGTTGCTTGGCTGGATTGCACAATTTCCAGAGGGAAGGTTGGTTCCCCTCCAGAATTGCACAATTTCCTAGGTGTGCATCACAACCAGAAAATGACTAAGTCTCGGAGTGTCAGCTTGTGAGTGGGAGGCAAACAAGTTGACAAGCACAGGCTGGTAAGCCATTGAAACTCAACTGAAGCATTTCTACTTGGACAATACAAGACATGCTTCTAAGGATGGTTGGTAGGGAGGCTCCAAAATGAAGCTAAGGAAAAAAATTGGAGGGTGTTTGTAGCCACTACAACATGAGGTCACATGGAATGACATAAAAGACATATTGTTGTAGAAAATGTTTGTTGAGAACTTAGAATATTTTCAAGCATACATCAATATCAAGAGGTCCAGGATGCATAGGATTGCAAGCAGATTCTCGGTCATCCCTTGTGAAAAAGTGAATGAGTGGAGTATTACACATATGGATGATTTTCATCTCATGCTTTGTAGGGAAAACAATGGTCAACTCACCACCTATTATGGAGAAGACATGCAAACTTACTATAAGATACTTAGGCCCACAAAATATGCAAGCAATGACTTCTATGCCAGATGGGCCAATCTTGACACAAGTGACATAATTAAATCTTAGTGTTGAGAGCTTGCTAAGTTTCATCACTGCCCATCCACAATGTACCCAACTAAGATTCTCAGTGATGTGTATTGATATATGATAGCCATGTGTTATTGCTTGCATGGGCACAAGAAGTTGAGGTGTCTAAGGAGAGCTAGATATATATGCTCAGCATGGTGGTTATCCATGGTAATATCTTCAATTGGGATGATATATTGCCATTTGAGTTGCAACTTCATGTCGGGAAGGAAAAATCATCTTTGAGGGAAAACCAGGCACGGAAATTCTACATGTCTACATTTCTACTAGATGGAATCTGTGTAGAATATGATTTCCTAAGAATGTATTGGAATTGGACCCTACAGAAAAAGTTTCCAATTTACTTCCACTGTAGAGTGTTGTTAGAATCAAGTTTTAGAGGCGCATATGACATATTAGTTGAGCACTTCTTTGCAGTCATATTTCATATGATATATGAGATTGATCCTCCTTACATGACCAATCAGGTGAAGGAGTCACTACAATATATCATGGATTGGTTTGCAGCCCCTAAGGAAACATATATTAGGTGTTTTGGATGTCAAATATCCCCTCACCTCATGCTTTGATATGTGACTAATAAGGTGGTCTTGCAAGAAGTAGCATATTAGTTGGACAAAGGGTTGTCAAGAGTCCTTCATAGAAGGAAGAAAGCCCCTTGGCCCACCTTTCGTTTGAGTATAGGACTATATGAAATAAATAGCCACAAAGCAGCAGTTGCAGAAATACAAGAGTTGGATCGCTTACACTTCACAACTAAGGACTTTCATGGATATGATCCTAAGAGAGTGTGCATGAAGCATTGTGAAAGGGTTAGTTTCAATTGGGGATATTCATTAATGTCTACTGTAGAAGATGAGAAGATGAAGAACTGATACATTACAGTTAGAAATATACATCCAAGAATGGAGACTGGTTCACACCATGATCCACCAGATCAAGATGTGTAGGTATAGGAAGCAGAGTAGATAACCCCTCAAGTAAAGAGTGTAGCTCCTAGGAAGAGGATCAAGTATGATTCGATAGGAGGAAGAAGTAGGAAATGGAAATTTTATCCTTTGAATACATGAGGTATTAAAGCTGAATAAGAAAGGAGGTAATTAGAAGAAGAGGAGAAAAGGAAGCAATATGGGTTTCATAGGAAGAAACAAGAAGAAGAAGATGAAAGAAGGAGACAAGAAGAGGAACAACAAAGGCAGTCACAAGAGGAAGAAGCAGCACAAAGACAGGAGGAAGAATAATAAACTCATTTGATTGAGCTAGAATTGGAGGAAGAGGATACCTTCCATCCAATAGATGATGAATCAACTTCTCTTGAAGAACCTCCTCTCACCGGTGGTCATCTCCCATTTGGTGAAATGGGAATCACACCTCCACCTAAAGATAGAGTCACAGATGTGTGAAATATCATGTTTGATCATCTCAAGAAGAGGATCATGCAATAGAGGTAGAGATACTTCCCGAATGATCCTCAAAGCCTAGTCTTAATATATACATAGAAGGTAATAACTACCAATACTAGGAGGAAACCTAGGGAAATATGATGACAAATGTTTCTTTTTCTACAACACTGTAGGAAAATTTCGATTATATGTTGAATTATAATGTTAGATTAAGTAGAGAGCTAGTTGCAGTAAAGAAACATGAAAAACACCTTTCTATGGAGAACCAATGGTTATATTCACACAATTTCAACACCTCAAAATGGAAGTTAGCCATACAATAGGAGTTATGGCCAATGGAGGACACCATGGCATGGTTAGATGATGAGATGATACTTCTACAAAAATGGTGGCTCCATTGTTGGCATTCAAAAGAAAGCACAAGAAGTCTTCAATCTCATGAAAGTGGCAAGCGGAGAGGTTGAACAACTTCAAGAATGGGTTACCAAGTATCCGAGTGTTTTGCCATAGTTGGTTAGAAAGGACATGATTACCACTGAAATGGACCGAAGAGGTTGAGACTCCACCATTAGAAATACAACCATCTTGGGGAACAGGTGACTAACACCATTGTTGCTTATGGTCGTCTTCACAATGGTTTTGAGTCTCTAGCACAGAAACATGGGATGCCTTCAGTAGGATCACTTGAAGAGATCAGAGGTAGGGAAATCATCTTCCAAAGTGAGGCAGTACATAGAACATATCAAGTAAGAATTGGAATATAAAGGCTTGTAGATCACCAAAGACATTATTCTATAATATGCCATCGCACTTGTCAAATCTCACACGAAACTCTCATGGCTATGGAATAATGTACAATCAAGCTCCAAGGCCATTTTGACAGAGACACTGGAGGTGAAGATGTGATATGTAGCAGAATCATTGGTTTGGGTCAAATTCATCTCTATGAAGTTCAGAACATGGCACACATACATCACCAATGAGCTCCATGAGGAAGAAAATGATTTGTCAATTTGATAAGACTTTGTCCTATTATGAGTTTTGTATCATATAGCCACCATCTCAAATGTAATTTTTCTTTTGTAATAAGTTGTATGTAATGAAGTCTAAGAGAAACATGTTGAATGTGAAAAGCCACATATGGAATGTAAAGGGTCATGTATAGAATATGAAAAGTCATAGGAGTTGAAGAGTCATGAGGAAGCTCAAGGATCATTGTCATTTGTTATAAATAATGTCTCAAAACTCAAGAAAAGGGATTTTCGAGGCTTGGATTCTTGGTGTCTTTCCTTGGATTCTCTTGTAGTACATAGGAGATAGATCATTATTTGGAGAAGAAAGTTGTGGCTTCATGTTCCACTACTGGATCTAGTGTTTCATCTATGTAATAATGTACTTGGATGTTTCATTCATAATCAGAAGATCTATGAGCCAAGATTTCTTCATACATGTATCATGGATGTAGTAGGAATATTCTTGTTATGTTTACGATATATGTTGGTTTAGTTACATACTAAGGCTAATGAACTATTTTGTTACTTAGATATGGTTATTATTGAATAGGTGTTGTTATGTTTTCATGATTGATGTTTATTAATTTGACTAATATGCAGGTTATCAACAAGCCTTTCTCTTCATTCTTAGGTCCCCCTTTAGGATAGTATTATTATTTCCTAACCAGAGGCTTGTTTTCCTTTACCAGTCATGGAAATTCCCTATGCACCTTACATTTGATGTCTCACAAAGCTTACATAATTGCTTCCCAAAAGAGGTGTTGTGATCTCTTGCATGTGTTTTGTAACCAAGGCACATATTAGAAACCTTTTCAATGGTGGTCGGACCATACAACCGAATGGGACTCCTACACCAAATGGTGTGAGGTCTAATTAGGAATTCACACTGGGGAGATCCCCTTACATGTTGGCGCTAGAAAAAAGGTTGGATGACAAGATGAGCTTGTGAATTCTGTTTGAATCTCTCACCTTTAATGGCTTCATCCTAGATCGCAATCCCAAGGTGTTTTTTCAAAGCTCTAGGTCTTTCAATTCCCATGGAACTTTTACATAACTTGGAACATTTGAAATTTGATGGGAAGGGTAGAAAAATATTCCTTGATTATGTAATTGAGT
The DNA here is from genome assembly GCA_000404065.3 of Pinus taeda. Taxonomy (NCBI): domain Eukaryota; kingdom Viridiplantae; phylum Streptophyta; class Pinopsida; order Pinales; family Pinaceae; genus Pinus; species Pinus taeda. Next base: position 124,360 of record APFE031070472.1, read on the forward strand.
CTACTCAATTTTGTTTTGCAAGTGGAGTTTGTTTTGAAGAAATCCTTGTGAGGTTGTTTACCCTTACATTGGATGGTCATGCAAAGAAATGGTGTCATTCTTTACCCATTTCTTGTATCTCATATTTTAAAATTTTGGTTAATGAGCTTCACTACCTTTTCAAAAAATATGAATATCAAGATTTTCTTAACGAAATTGATCAGCTCATAATGGAATCAAATAAATCCCTTAAACATTTTTCTGACCTTAAGCATTTTTCTGACCAGTTCCTTCATCTTTGTTATGAATTTCCGGATATGGATATGGATGGAAATTTTTGGATGAAAGGTTTTGTTTCTTAGTCATGATGTCAAGAAAACATTTTGAATCAGATTCATCATGTTCTCCTACTCAACAGGAATCTCAACATCCTAAAAATGAATCTAATATTCCTTTTGTTGTCCATCTTCTTTTATGTTTTGTGTTTTGGACCTCAACTGATCAATAAATCAGAAGGTCAATTTGTTAATTAAGAATTGCTTTTTCTTTCACATTTTTCCCCTAATGATGATTTTCATGATTCTATCAATTAATCATCCTTGAATCTTGATATCTCTCTTGTCGAACCTCAACCTGTTAATCAAATTGAGTCCTTGGACAACCATGACCTTGATTATTTACTTTTTTTTTGAATTGTGTGGTGGTGATCGTTCAAGTCTCATGGATGAATATTTGTTCCCACAAGAAGATTCTGATTTGCAGAAGATTCAAATGGATTTGGATGTGATTATTGAAGATTTTATTTTAGGTATGGCTCATTTTGATCAAGAAGATGACATGCTTATCATTGATTATTTTTGTGGTAATATCAAAAATCTATCTGATCAACCTCAATTCCCTTATGAATCTCAATATTTGAATTTATGAATCTGGTTCAGATAAGAAACTGACCGTGTTTTCTTAGATTGATTTTCGATGTTGTCATAATTCAAAGTTAAATTAGATGAGTAGTACATGTCAGTCTATATTGATGGTTATATCAAGTTCTTGTCACCTCGACGATATTTGTGATTTTAGTTAGTTCAATATTTTCTTGCAAAATCTTGTCATAAATTTCATATTGTGGGATGTCGGGACTCTCCCTTGAGGGATTCTCGTTTTCTTCATATAAAAATTTTAAACCCTCAAGGAAAAGTGTTTATTTTGACTCTTGGACTTCAATAAATACATCCCACCTTGTTGAGTTGAAAACTCAACACCCCCATTTTTTATTAATTTATTTCAAATAATGAGGACCCTTCTCATAGATTTGGGCTAAATCACATTTTTAATACTTTCCTTTAGTTAAGTATCCTACAATTTTACCAAATCTTTAATTTTCATTGGATTTCTATTTTGATTGATTCATTAAGTTTGATTTTCTGCAAGCTTTCCGTTGTTTCTCGTTTTATCTCATTTGGATGCATGGTTTGCAAATGGTGTTCATTCAAAGTTTGATAATTTTTACTGCCAAAGCTAAAGAAATGTACAAAATGTATATTAGTTTGATTTTTGTAAATTATTTGTAAACATTTATTTTTAGATAATTTTTACTAATTAATTCCTTTTTCACTAACGGTCCTACAAAATCACTGTAGCCAAATTGTAGAACAATTAAAATTATGTTGTTTTCAAATCTCAAAAATTTATATGAAATCTCAATATAAAAGAAATTATGAGATCTAAAACCTCAAAATTGTCAAGTGGTTGTAGTTTATACATAAGAGGGAGGGTCCTGCTCCACGTGACCTTCCTCTCCTCCTTCACATTATACTTCTTCACTCTATAAGATATTAAAACTACTCAATATCGTAACGATTTAAATGCCTCCCATAATTCCTTTGATGTTCCATATTTAAAACCTTTGATATTACAAACATTCTTATGGAAACTCCTTTGTTCATTAGGTTTTTATTAAATGTTGGTTATGTAAGGCTTGTTGCATAAGGATGGTTCTTGTGATTTTTAATTAAACCTCGACAAGTATAATATCATAGTTTGTTTTATTTAGAAACCTTTGATGTCTGATATTTAGAAACCTCTGATTTCTGATATTTTTATAAACCTATGATACCTCACTTAATTGGAATATAGCATATTAAACCTTGACATGTCTCAACGTATTGGACCTCGGCATGTTTTGACATATCGAAACTTTCGTTTGCAAACTTTCGATATAAATTACTTCTGTTATTTGATACTTTTATGAGTGATAGTTTGCCTCACATTTTTAAAATACTCCTTCGCTATTTCAACATATTATTCAATGGTCATTCAACATGGTTATATAAAATGACTTGTGAAATGCATAATTTTATATAATTAAAATATTATTAAAATGTTATATTATTAATTTAATTCAATTGAATTTTAATTAAGATAACTAAATAGGTTAATCTGTAATTAATTTAATTAACTGTATATATTTGATTAACTAAGAGTTAATTAGAAATAATAGATTTAATTTAATATTAAAATTTTTAATAAAATTTTTCCAATTTTGCCTGAGCATAATTTTTTCCAGAATTTTGACAATTTTGACACTTCAACTTTGGAAGCTCATAAATTGAGTTTTACTTGGCCAAATCAAGTCAAGTATGGCTCTTATATAGATAAAATCATGGAGAACATTTCTGAAGTGGTTGCATGACCATATTTAGTCATTAAATGAGTCTAAAATTTAACATAAAATCAAAATCCGAATTTGTAACCAAGACTAATTTTCTGAGTTTAATTTTTACATTTTTCATTTTCTCAAAGCCACTGTTGATTGCAGATCCATTCGAATATGTTCTATTTGACAAATAAGATCTTTAAAATGATCAATGGAAAGCTCATATTTTCTTTTCATTGAATTTATATTGGAGATGTTTATTTTCTAGATTTGGTTTTTTTTTTTTTTTTCATTGGTTTTTGGCAGCAAAATAGTTGAGGAGATGAGGAAGAGAAGATTTAGATTAAATCTTGCATTCTAGAAGTCCTCTTCTAAAAGAAGCAAAACCATATTTGTGGTTTGGCTGAGCCTTAAATCATCTTAAGGGTTTTCTTCCTTTCACGTGCACAACATGAAGGCTAATTCGATTCCTCTTTCTTTTTTGGCAAGTTAAAGACATATTTTAAGCCAACAGAGATATAGAGAGATGGTAGTTGGACCCAATTGAACTAGTAAGAACCACCATTCCAAACAGAAAATGAGCTGATTTAAGTTCCCGACTGGGTGGTCTCTCTTATAATGTTGAATGGTCATTTTGGGCCATCAACATTTTTGGTGCTAAAAGGAGGGTCTAAAGACTTGTTGTCTTTTGGATTTTTTATATTATAAAGTTTTTATTTAATCACAATGTCTCATCTCAAACTTCCATTTTGGAGTAGTATCTCTGGACGTGCATCCACCAATACTCCATCGGAAATAGTAAGACACTTGTCAAAGGTAAAGTTTAACAATAAGAATAATGTTTCTGCATTTGATCATGCCTTACAATTTATTCAGAAATTTTCAAATTATGCTTTTCATAATATTGATGAAGGTATTTTATGCATGATTTTTACTTTTACATTCTTAGGAAAATCCATAACTGGTGTCAATCTATTCTATTTGCATCTATTCACAATTTGGATCAACTCATCACAAAAATTCCTTTATGAATTCGACGGTTATGATTATGAACAGGTATGTGATGAATTCAAATATTTACAAAGATTTGAATATGAATATTTCTTAGATTTTACTGTTAGATTTCAATTAATTTGCTTGAGATTCAAATTTGAAGATAAACCTTCAGATAATGAATTTATGGATTGGTTTCAATATGTTTGTTCTCTTCTCCCCATTTCAAATGTGTATGTAACAATTGCAAGCTTTGATGGCTCTCTTTCAACTTCTAGTAACATTATAAAAAATTATGATATAGAAGTGCATATTAAGCATGATGAAGTGGCCTCAACCATGTATGATAAATTCTTAAATCTAGTCCACACCTCTTACAATCTTAATGATAATCATGCTAATGAATCATTATCACAAAGATTACAAGAATTCGATAAACAACTACAAGAATAAATCAGTAACAAACTTGAAGAACTATCTGCCTCAAAATCTGAAAAGCAGCAACCACAAGCACAAAAGATTCTAACAAAGTGAATTTTGATACAAAAATTACTGAATATAATCGTGTTGATCAAATACTAAATTCAGGGCAGCCAATGACCATCCTTCAATAAAACACGATTAGCCAAGTAAATGATCTAGAATCTGAAATTTGCAATGGACAAAATTTACAAGAATTTGAAAATAGAGATATTTTCAAATTCATTGCTTTTGATTCTCATTTTTACCTCTATATTGATTTTTTTGTTGATAGCAATGTATCCCCTCTTTGCATTAATGTTATTATGGAAAACATAGAGGTTGATATAAATAAATTTCCTATTACTTTTTATCAAGATAGAGAGACCATTATTGGTCATCCTTCTGGCATAAATTAACATGTCCTCCATACTCCTTGTTTAGATACATCAAATGAAAATAAAGAGAATATTAATAAATGTTGTGAATTCATTTATGATGACTGCTTTAACATTGAGGATATTGATTTGTCTCCTTCCCTATTAAATTTTCATGTTCCAAATCAAACTATACTTAAAAATGAAGATAAATTCAATATAAAAATTGTTCCAATTAATTCTCATTTTCAAACATTTAATCATACTCATGATTTCAACATTCAAGAACTCATTGCAATCTATGTTTCTTATGATGATCAAGCTCTCATTCCTATTCATAGACCTGATCCTCTCTCTAATTCACAGCTATTGTTGGTGATCATTCTAATTGAATTATTCTGGCCAATTCTTGTGAAAATGAAATTCCTTCAAATCAGTCACAGTTGTGTTGTAACAATAATTGTAATATAATTGTAAATAATGATTTTATTTTGTTATTTTTCCTTCACTTATTTTGTTTGATTTCAGATTTGTTTTCTGTTTTCCTGTCTCAGTTTTTAGATACCTTATGCTAGCATATTGAGCAATTTAGTATTGAAAACTCAATTGATGCATTACTTGAATGGGAAAATGAAGTTTCAAATCATAGCCATGAATATCAAGAGCTATTACTCTTCCAATTCCAATTGATGTTAATATCTTATCACTTGATCCTTTCTTCTCAAAAGCAGTGCCAACAAGAGAGTGTATCTTCACAATATGACGAACAATCTAATTCAATTAATGATCTTCTATTGAATGTATCTAACTTCCATCCATATTTCATAGAAACATTTGAAATACATTTCGAAAGTTTTCTTACACAAAATATTGTTAATAATTTAACATATCTACATAAGGCTTACAATTTCATGCAATACCATTATATCTAAAAATGCATTTCCATAATCTGACTTGTTATCCTATTTTTTGAATCTCTTCCAATCATTAACGGAAATCCATCCATATTTATATTTTCCAATTGAAGTTCATCTGGAAAGGATATCTAAAGAGAAGGTGATTGTAAATAAGTTTCTTCTTGTAAATATGTTAGTAGTTAGAGTAAATATTACATTCAGATTTATTGATTCAATTGTAATTGTATTTTTGTTACTAATGTGTGACTTGTACATACATGCACAAGTTAAAATGAGAGAATGGTTACATTGAAAGTATGACTATACCTAGTCATATTTCTTTTTATTTAGTTAGTATGAGGAATAAATTAATTTAAATTTAGATCATTTTCTTGTTTGCATATTTTTAATAAACATATAATGAGTCTATGATGCTAAGAGTGTTCAAAAAGTATGATTTCTTAAATTTTGCTTATGCAATGCTTGCTTATTTGCTTATTCTTCTTGATGAAGCTTCATAATATTGTTGAAACTTAGAAAAAAATTAAGAATCCAAAGAATCTTTACAATCAAGCATTCTTAAGAAATTCATTTTTCACTCATAAGCATTTCTATATGATCACTTTTCTCACTCTTGTCTCTCAATTTTATTTTGAAGTAGATGCAAATCAATAGCTCAATTACTTCGCATTTTAATAAGTAGATGATTTTGAACATATGTAAATTTTGAAGAAATGCATGGGAGAACTTGAAGATTCATGAGGTAAAACTGCAATCAAAATTCTTCTAGGCATGTGTCCATATGTTCATCTTCTTCTATTATTAACTTTATCTTTTTTCATAGTTTACTTTTTATTTATATTTTTCATCTTTTGCAGGTCTTTTTTGACTTGATTTGGAGATTGGATTTTCACAAGAAAATCTAATTAGCTTTAGAAATAAAGCGAGTTATTAATCTGCAACATGTCTAGGGAAGTACTTTTTATTTCATCAGAATTTGGGTATTTATAGTTTTGCTTATATTCATATTTTCCTTTCTTTGCACATTTAGCAATATCAGTCAATAATCATTTTCTGCCTCTCATCGATGCAGCTGAAATGAAATGTTTAGACTCTTTCTTCCTCATATTTTCTACAAGAAAATAAAATTGCAAAAATATTGCATAAAGTGATCTTACCCATGATTTTATCTTTGTACGTTCTGAATCTTACATTTTCTGGTTTAGTTAAAACATTTCCATTGCACTCATTCATTTCACATCCGATTTAGTCACATTTCTTCTTCTGAATTGGTTTAGGGCCTCTATCTGGTAAATATTGGAATCTCGATCTTCTATTTTTTCACTTTCTGATACCTTCCCTTAAGATTTCAGACCTTCTGGCTTATCAGACTCTTGGGTTTATGTTATATCAGAACCGTTTGAAAACACTTTTTGAGGCATTTCTCTGAGTTCTATGAGGCCTAATTTATTTCCTGCTCAAATTCCTTGATCTCAGAATTTGGTAAGGTATCTGAGTTCCAATATTATGTTTTTTATCCAATATTAATTTTAGGCTTCCTTTTATCAGAACTCTTATTTGAAATATTTACAAGAAATATTTATATTGGGACTTCAGATATCGGGAGTGAAAATAAATTAAACCTCCAAAAGGGAATTCTGTCGAAAAAATTTGAATAACAAAGGTTTTATTTATCATAATTTTATCTATCAAAGAATTGTTTTCATTTCGGAAGTATTTTTTATCAGATCTCTTACCTTTCGCTTTGATTCTCTCTGAACCTTAGGATATCGGGTTGTTATCATTAATCAATTTATATTTCTTCCTGAAATTACATTTTCGCCTCTTCTCATTTCGAAACTTCGGAATATCGGGTTAAGTATTCTATTATGATACTTCACTATGCTCATGTGGAGTCCTATTTGATTATCTTTATATATATATAATGAATTTCATGTTATCATGGTGGTTAAGAGTTTGGATGTATTTTAATTATAATTTCATCAAATCTAAGCATTCATTCTTCGAGATGACTTTGTGACTTTGGGGATATACACTTTTCATAATATGTGGACATAGGTCTCTTTTTTCTCTTCTCGATAATCTTCTTGGCTAATGAAAATTTCATCACTTGTGGTTCATTTATGTTTATGACTTTGTCCCATTATTGGATGACCATTTCATTATCTCAATCATCGTTTAGTGTGCATCTTCATTTTCTTTTCAAGGCACTCTTGACCAATGACTATGTTGATGCAACAATTGGTAAGGAATTTGGAACAGATAAAGGTAATGGATCATGGTTAATTCATGTTTGAATTATATTATATTTGAGTTTTCATATATCATTCTATATTTAGCATGCAAAATTTAAAGACCTCTCCATATACACATATGCATTACACTGTTTTGGACTTGGTCTTGATTCTTAACAATTTATGAGTATCATGGAGTGAATATGAAATCTAAATTATTAAGAGAACAATCCCCGCTACAATTCATAAAAAACCATATCTTCATTCTCATTTCTGCGGATTTGGTTTACTTCTTATTCCTTGAATGTGAGACATCATTTTCTAGTTTTATTGCTTGGTGTAATTTCGATTTATTAAAGTTAAGATTTTGGGCCAATGAAAACTACATTGAAATTTACATAAAGTCTTTATGTTTTTTAGTTCCATTTATAAAGAAAAGGTTATCTTCTATTGAAGAAGATGATACCTCTTAGTAAAATTAAACAAAATTATCCAATGGTAAGTTTCATATGCCCACTTTCATTCTTTTTCACTTATTTACATTTTTGTTTCGGCCTTACTTTATTTTTGTTGATATAAAACTTTGTTTTGTAGGTATCCTTGAGTTATTTTCACACCCCTGCTAGCTTGGATTGGGAACTCATTCTCTTTATTGTTTGCTTTTGAGTTTTGGAAGAACAATAGTGATGATCTTCATCAAATCAAACAAAATTGGGGTGTCCCTGAACTTTTTAGTTTGTTTCATGAGCATTGCTTTTATTTAGAAAAATGGTTAAGATGCTTTCATGCAACATTTGCGTTGAAATAAGAAAAATTAATGTAGGCAGAGACTTCTCATTTGGTCATAATTTGACCTTGTAGCTGTTATTTCCCTTATAGTTTCAAAGGCTAATTGTTTCTAACTCTGCAAGATAAAATTTATCAAAATTTCAACATAAGACGAACACTCCTAGTTTTCTTATTTACTCTTTTGTTGAGACATTTGTATAATTAGTCTTGTTGGGATTTATCTTTAAATTTGGGTTTGTCTTTTAGCTTTTCCTTTCATTTCTATATTTTTAAAATTTGTTGATTTCTTTTTCACTTCAGTTTGGAGTTCTTTTCCTTTTGCTTTCAGTTATGGTTTGGTCTTGGTGATTTCACCATGATTTATGTGGAAGACCTTCTCCTTACCTAACAATGGTTGGCATACATGGGAAATATTTACTTTGTCTATTTCAATGAGTTTAATTTACCATTAAAGGTATATCTTTATGGAATTATGAAGTCCTTTTGCGTTAAAAAAAAATCATGGAAGAACACACATCCTTTCTAAGTGATATGGTTCACCTTTTCAAGGAAAGAATTGACCGTAGTTTGACTCAATGGATCCCTCCCATCCCTCCACTTCATGTAAAAGCCTATGAATGATAGTCACAAGGAAAGATTTTGGAGTCAACATTATGGAAGTATTATATCCATTATCATAATTCTCTTTTACCATCCCACCTCTTTCACTTAGGTACATCATAAACTAAAATCTTGCAAATGTGCTTATCAAAAGGGTGATTAAAAGAGGAAGCATGGGAAATACAAGTAAACCCATCGGGGCTATGGAAGTTTGCTGGTAGTGGGGCCATCCTTGTATGACATAAAAGACAACTTTGCAGGGGTACTATTTAGGCTCCCAGGTAGCGAAGTGATGTCAGAGAGCATTCTTATCAACGGATATACACTTTATCAAAACGCTCATATTTGTACCTTCTTCTATTTTTCATATGAGGTAATCTTAAAAAAAAAATCCCAAAATTCGGATTCATGATTTTTACTCAATCTACTTAGGGTACTTATTTATTGAAATTCATATTACTCAATCTATTTATGTGGGACCCATGGAAATGTTGTATCATTTGACGGTTTAATATAATTCCTCACTTTCAACCTTTGGGTAAATTGAAGTTCATCACTTTTAACCATAGATAACTAGGTCTTCTTCGTGTGTCACCAATTGTTGAGGTGTGTTATCACCTAAATCCGCCTTAGGCTGAAGGAAGGCAAAACTCAGGGTAACCACAAACCACGCTCAGTCTGGTAGCTAGCCCTACCAGAACAAGAGAGGGCTCTCTCTGAGTCACGCTCAATGAAAAGATAAATGAAACGGTCTGAGATGACTTATAGTGACATATTGATCTTAGGATAGTAAATGAATATGGATACAAGAAGTGATTTTTATGAATGACTGTGTTTCTGGGATGGTATGGGACCAATCGACCTCAATGAACAAAGAACTTAATACAAAGGCACGGATTACTTCGTGAGGCAAGAGAGGCGGAAAGCCTAGATATTTAGTTTAAGATAGTGTGGAATGGAGAGATTGATTAAGAGGGTGAAAAGGGCATGGACAACATGAATCCTTTTCAACAGGAGAATGAACACTGAACATGAAATTTTTCCACAGGTAGAGCAATAAAATTGAATTCTACCTTAGCTAACTTAGAAAATTTCACTGGAAATGAATATGAAATGAGCTATGAAACATAACAAGATACATATGAAACATAAGAGACACATTTGCTACACTCACAACCACATGAATCTCATGAAACAGAGCCACTGCCTTTTATTAATCCTCTGTAAAAAATATACAATGCAGAAACATAGTTTCTTTCCCACAATATCCCAGAAGTTACAAGCCAACCAACCCTTTGCAAATGGTTTGCATACAATACATATAATGTGCCATGAATAGATAGAATGCCCAAGGGTTGGGGAGTTACTCGAATCATTACAAAATGAAGGTGGAGAGCCAAACATCAGCTACAGGTGCAACGCCACAAACATGACAAATGGCTTGGGTAACCCTTTGCCTTCCTTCGCCACTTGGATAGATGCTCATCTGGAGTGAAAATAATTTAAATGCCACCTATGTTGTTGAAAAATAAAGTGTATATGAGAGGACCCACTTATGAAAAGTCGTGAAGTGAAATTTCGCGAAACAGAGGCAATTTGGGCCGTTTTTCCTATATGCGTCGCGCCACTTTGAGGCCAAGTTTGAGGCACTTGCAGGAGTCAAAAATGTGCCCAAGTGTGCTTGTTCGAAAGCCTGTCCTATATAATTTCCAACCCAAGTGGAATTTTTGAATTTGGAGCTCATTTCCCCCTCCAAATCTTCATTCTCCTAAGACTGCTTCCTGTGTGTTAAAATAGGGGCAGTGAGGCCATTTTTTGGGTGTTTTTGACCTCCTGGAGACTCAAATCATGCCCAAATTTCTTGCCCGAGTGCCAATAGTCGTGATTTTTCTTGTTGAATCCAAAAATGCAAACCATTTCTCGTTTGGAGCTCCCAATCCTATGCGTCACGCCAGTGGCATGACGCGTATAGAGAAAAAACCTGTGTTTGTGCCAAAAAAATTTCCATGTGACCAAAAGTGTCCCAAATTTCTTGAAATTTGGGCTGGAGGTTCTCCAAGAGGCACTATGCTGGGCCACAGAATCTTCAGCCAAGATTCGAAGTCGATCTTGCTCTTTTGCCTCTTTTGTTTCTCTACTTAATTTGGCCTTCAAGCTCCTTATTCGAGCCTTTGCACTCATGTTCCGTGCCCTGTAATGACAAGCCATCCTCCTCAGTATCATTTTGTCTCTGTTGGCCTTCTCCAACAATCTCTCTAGGTGTATATTGACCTGCTCTAACTAGGTCTCATGGTCGTTTTTGATCTCTTGCTCCAAGGTAGTGAGCTCGATCCTCCTTTGCAAGGCAGCTTGTCGATTGTCACGTATGCTTTGCAGCTCCATGATTTCCTACTGGTCCTCAAGCTACTTGTTCCTCTACTCTAGATACCTGATGATCCTTTTGGCCCTCTCCACATTGAGTATCAAGTCTTGGATCTCCGTGTCCTACTCCTGAATGGTCATCCTAAGTCGGGCATTCTCCGCCTCTGCCTCATCATCCTAAATGAAGATGACATCGGTCTCTTGTACACCTGATGGCCCCTCATCATGCACGGGATTCTTGCCCTTGTCCAGTACCTGTGTCGTTGATTCTGGAAGTGAGGCCCCTTCCACCCTGGGTGGAGATAACACTCGCTTTGCCACTGCAAACAAGTGCCTACTGCCTCTCTGATATGTAACAAAAACTGGCATGGTAGTGGTCTCATGGTGCTCATGCTGATGAGAATGACCACCCATCTCCTGCTCTGGCTCTGATAGTACTCGTGATGTGCTGAAGAAGTCACGGGAGATGAAGTCCTCCCAAGCAATGCCCTGCAATCCCAACTGATGATCTACCAAAATCCGGATAAGAGCAAAGTGGTACACACTGTTAAGTTGTTGCTGAGGGGTCTTATGCAGCATGAAGGTGTTCATCCTCTCTATGTTCCTGCATATGAAAAATGAGAGGTTCATCATCCTCACCTTGGTAAAGTGCATGAGCAATTGGATGTGATAGGCATATAGTCGAGAGAACCTCCCCTCACAGCTGAAGTATTTCATGATCAATCTCATGAGTGAAGCATACTCATCTTTCAAGTATCTTAAGGGAAAGACTCTTGTGAGCTCACTCAAGAATCTGGTCTTGATGTAAGGCTCATAGTGTTGCCTGTCCACCTTCTTCTTCTTATGCCACTGTTCTCCAACATTTGGTAATATACTTGTTGCCAAGGTGTCAATGCGAAAGTGACCCCGGCCAAGATAGACTGACCTCCATGTAGATGAAGCACAAATAGACGGGCCAACTCATGATGGACTCTAACATTTGCCACCCTTTGACAAAATTCAAAACATGCTAGGTGCTGGAAACACGACATGGCAAGAGGGCATGCTTGTAATTCAGTGAGGGTAGTGGGCTCATCCCTGACATATTTGCCACTCTTGTGGTGTCTCTTGGGAGCCTGCTATTCTGAGGATGAGTCACTCTCTGTCTCCATCTCATACTCTGACGAATGCTGTAATGTCATGACTGCAGTATGGACTGTGATTAGGCTGCCCTTTGATGATGGTGTGAGGTTGGGTGCCTTTGTGATATCTGTCATGAAGGGGAACAATGAAACATGGAGTATTAGGAAGGGAGTAATGTAATGGGAATAGGGGTTATAGGGAGAAATTTGTTTAGGGATATGGGAGGAGTTTGGGTATTTTGATGGGGTAGGGTTTGGGGTTTTAACAAGGTAGGGTTTGGGGTATTGTGTTGACCAAATAGTGGAGGGATAGGGGAGAGGGTTTGATAGTAATTTAGGGTAGGGGTATTAGGAAAAATGAGAAATGGAGGATGGGAAAAATGATAGGTGAGGGGAAAATGATGTGTGGAATGGAAACCTTGGCACTACAACACACTTTAGCAACCCTAGCCATCATGGTTTTTGGTGATTTCTTATGGTTGATTTCATTGAATTTGGTTGCATTCAAACATCGGTATAAACCCTCATATCATTGATAAATTTGATGAACAAGTGATGTTATAAGGCCTACCTTTCAATTTGGTGTGCTTCACAAAAAGTTTGAAGTGATTCGACACTTGTTTCGGCCCTTTGTCTGTGTGCACCGCGTGCAAAGCCCAATGCGCCACACCCTGGTTTTGCGCCGCGCCTGTGTAAAGTTTGAACTGCGGACAGGCTCTGTGTGCGCCGCACCCTATGTGTGTGCCTCGCCCTCTGTGTGCGCCGCGCTTCTGGGTATATGTGCAACGCTGCTTGAAACCGCCTCCTACTCCCTCAAACACTCACAATTGCACTCTCACACCTTTTGAAATGTTTCTTCAAGGCTTGGATTAGCTCAATGTCTTTGATTTTGATGAAAACTTGTATATATAGCTTTGGAAGTGATGGGTTAAATTTTTTCCTCTTCAAAAACCCATTTTTCTAATGTTATATTTTGGCACTTTTTCACTGACTTTAAAACACACTGATTTTCACTTTCCCTTTGAAATTTTAGCTCAAATGATGAAATTTTCAGCACTCTTTGCAGGGATTGCACGATAGGACATTTGGCCATGGAAACCATGATTGCATCTGAAGAAATCAACTAGCGACTTTTTTGAAAATTTTGTCATAAATGACACTCTTTGACTTTACTTCAAAACAGAGTTTTGAAGAAGAGTCTAAGTCTATCCACATGACGATGAAGCTCTCTGAATAATAACTGTGTAAGGGCCTCACTCTGGCCTTCATGGCTTTACTGGACATGTTCAAAGGCCAAATTGATGGATCCCTAGACCTAGACATAGAAAATGACTTTTGTCCTTTAAAGTACTAGACCTTGACTATCATGGACTGTGATGATTATTGACAAAAGACATGAGCCAACATGAGCCAAACATGAGGGGGAATGAATACCGTGACCTTCTCTGTCAGATTATGGCATGCCCCTAGCGGAATGCAGCTGGATGAATGGAGCGGGACACCTAAACATGAAATGCATAAAGAGTTTTGATCTCTGACAGAGGACTGAATAGACCAACTCCGCTGGGGAACAACGAAAATCAATCCCCTTGCTTCTTAATGATTCTAAGCTTTTGGATGATAAGTTTAGGATTTGATAGGCTGAGTAAAGTTGGTTGTGTCCTTTGATTTTTCTCAATAGCACGCTGGCTTCTAGAAGATACACCAGAGCTAATCTAGATCTCAACCCCCCGCACATTTACGAAAATCCCAATTTGATTTCAACAATTCGTCATCAAGAAAGCTCTATATCGCCCGTGCTCAAATCCCATTCATGCCCGGACATTTTTGATTATATTGAAGAGCTAGAGTTTGACGAGAAGTTTGAATTATCGTTGTTCGAAACCAAGTCCGAAAGAGCGGTTGACTCTATTGTCCACAATCCACAGTTTCTTGTAGACTTGGAGACAGAAAGGACTAACCGGTCGATTGATAACTACATAGTAGCTCAGCTTCAAACTCCAATTGCTAGCCCCTTACAAACTCTGCACACTCCTCCAACACCTCCGAGGACAAATCCACCAAGAGTGATGGCTGCCCGTTTTGCACCTCTTGTCTTGCCTCAAGTTTTAGATGATATGCCTGCTGATCACCAAAGCAAAATCCCATTTTTTGATGGCACTCCTAATGGAATTACTGCTCAGCAACATGTGGATAGAATGGCAGACTTCTATGAACTTCATGAGATCGATGCGGAGAATGTGGAAATGAGACTTTTTGTACAGGCATTTGTAGGTGAAGTGAGGAAATGGTTCAGAGGTTTTCCAGCTGCATGTATTGCTACCTTGCTTGACCTACAAAGAAAATTCTTAAATCACTGGGAAGTGAAAAAGAATCCTCTTCAAATTCTAGTCGAATATGAGCAAATCAAGAGAAACGATGGTGAGTCAGTCCAAGATTATTGCATTAGATTCAATACAGTCTATAATGAAATTCCAGATAATCTAAGGTCACCTGTGGGACTAGCCATGTTGAAGTTCCCGGATGGTTTTGATGCTGACATGGCTTATCAATTGAGAGAAAGAGAACCGGCCACAATGGAAGACATGCAGAAGATAACGGTTAGCGTTGAAGTAAATATGCTAACTAAGAGAGCTAGAGCAAAAGCAAAGAAGAAGGCCACTGCAAAGGAAGAATCTTCCTCGGTAGATCAGCTACTTCGAAAGGTAGAGTAGATGCTTGAAAGAGTGAAACTTGACAAACCGGAGCCACAAGTTAGAAATCCTAACTTCTGTGGCCAGCAACAACCACAGTATAGAATAAGACAGAGAGATCAGTAAGCCCAAGAGCCGATTACACAACAGCCAGTATAGACACCTTTGCAGCAAAATTTTGTGCATGGACCGGAATCAGATGAGGACGGGAATGTAATAGGCGAAGAAAATCACCTCTTTACTCCTGATAATTTTCCTACTTATCTCACTGAAGAGGAGGAGTATGTAGAGAATTCATCTTCACATAAAGATGTAGATTTCATTCTAGCAAGCGACACCGTATTGGAGGAGGAATCAGATGAATACCAAAGAGGCTACATGAACGCTTTGTCTACCCAACAGCAGCGATATTCACTTAGAAATAGAGATGTGCTGGTCAGAACCATTCATAAAAAGAAGGATGTTGAAGTGTCAAAGAATGATTCAGCAGCCAAACAAAGGAAAGGAAAGGAGGCGGTTGATCCAGAGAGCAGCAAATCACCATTAGTAGAACAATCACATCAGAAAGTTGCATCGAAAGAAAAGGAAAGGAAAGAAATCCCAGTCAAAGAGGTAGAAAAGATTCCCACTTTCAATTTAGAGAATGAGATTTCTAAATTGAAGATATCCATCCCCTTGACTGAAATATTGAAGAACAACAGTTATAAAGGAAAAGTATCTAAAATGTTGAATTTGGACCCAATGTCCGACATGGTGAATGTCAAAGATGATTAACCTGAAATGATTTTTGGGCCAACATCGAATGGTGAGTCTCCTGATAGTGATGTGCCACATTTTTACATCAGTTTAAGGTTGCATGATTTTGTGTTACATAACGCCATGTTCGATTCCGGAGCTTCTCGCAATCTCATGCCCAAGGCAATCATGGATAAGCTTGGTCTGGACATCACCCGACAATACCATGATCTCTATTCGTTTGATTCCAGCAGAGTAAGATGTATAGGTCTCATCAAAGACTTGGTTGTAAGTTTGGATCAGCTCCCAATGAAGAATGTTTTGATGAATGTTGTGGTAGCTGACATTCCGCCAAGGTTTGGCATGCTTCTTTCTAGGTCTTGGGTAGCGAAACTGAAAGGGACACTACAGCTAGATTTCTCCTATGCAACGATTCCAGTGTTTGGACAAATGAGGAAATTGTATCGGGAACAAAAAATGAAGTACATGATTACAAGCAAGGAGAAACCAATAAATAATCCAATTAACTATGTACATACAGATTTAGAGTCTTTTGTTTTGTATTCAGATAGTTTAAATGATATAGTTAGTCAGTTGGTAGAAGTAGATGATATTCCGGAAATAACAGAAAATTTCAGAGAAGTTTTGAAGAAAGAAGAACAAGAACAGTAGAACACCGTTGGGCAATCAGCTGAAAGCAATGGATAGCAAGTAGACAAGGAACAACAAACAGATTTCTAGCACTCGTAAGAGGAGGAAGAAGGTTTGTGGACCATGGACTTCAATGGAGCAGTAGGAAATGATGGCAATAGAATTGGAATTTGGGTACGCAATCCTTTCTCCGCCCCAAACAAAGTCCCCAGTAACGTGCGGGTATGCTCTTACAACTTGGCTTTTGAGTATTCAAGTAATGAAGCTGAGTATGAAGCTCTGATTGATGGCCTAAAGATTATAAGAAAGCTGAGTGCTAAGAGGATATTAGTATATGGCGACTCTGAATTGGTTATCAAGCAGGTTAGAGGCGAATATCAAGCAAAGCATCCTAGGATATGGGCCTACCGTAATGCAGTCCTAGACATTTTAAAATTATTTTCAGAATACACCTTGACATGTGTGCCTCGTATACAAAATAGCATTGTTGATGCTCTTGCCAAGGTAGCGAGTAGTTTGAAGATCCCAATGAACTCTAGCAACAAATTCGAAATCCATTTCAAGCATCATCCAACCATTCCAGACAATCAGAGATATTGGCAAGTGTTCCAAGATGATGAGGAGATTGATGATTTTCTGCAAAGCAAAGGCAAGTTCAAAGAGACCACAATTGATGAAGAAAATGACAATGGTAAAGGTAATGGTACAGATGAGGTGCAGATCAATGAAATGGATGTGTTGCAGCTAAAGAATAACGTCATTCCCAAAGGCTTGATACCTCTAAAAGAACTCTTTGATCAAGATGATGTAGCCCACAAGCCAACATTGCAGCCAACAGAGAAGGGTGTGGAAGAGGTCAATATCAGAATAGTTGCAAATCCTAAATTGGTAAAATTGTCCAAAGCATTTCCGCCAAAGATCAAGGAGAAATATATTAGTTTGATGTATTCATTTGCAGATGTGTTTGCTTGGGACTATTCCGACTTAAAGACATATGATACTAATATAATTCAGCACACTATACCCATCAAGCCCAATCAAAAACCATTCAGACAGTAGTTGAGAAGGCTAAATCCAAAGTTGTTGCCATCTATTGAAAAGGAGATCAATAGGTTGTACAAATCAAGGATCATTGTGCCAATCAGATTTTCAGATTGGATCTGTAACTTGGTGCCCGTAAGGAAGAAGACAGGTGAGATTCGCTTATGCATTGATTTCAGAAATCTCAACAAAGTTTCATTGAAGGACAACCATCCACTGCCCAAAATGGACCATATACTTTAGCGAGTAGTCGGAGCATCTCGTATGTCACTGCTTGATGGTTATTCCAGATATAAGCAAGTTTTTGTCCATGAGGATGATCGAGACAAGACAATGTTCACCACTCCTTGGGGAACCTTTCATTAGGCTAAAATGCCTTTCAGTTTAAAGAATGTGGGTGCCACATTTCAGCGTGTAATGGACTTGGATTTTGCAAATGAGAAGGATGTCTTTTTGGTGGTGTATTTGGATGATTTGACGGTGTTTTCCAAATCTGGTGAAGAGCACATGTACCATCTTAAAACTATCTTCTTAAAGTGTAGAAAATATGGCCTGTCACTGAATCCAAAGAAGAGCTTGTTCGCTATGGAAGAAGGCAAACTACTCAGGAACATTATCTCAAAAGATGGCATTCGTATTGACCCAGCACATGTGCAAGCAATTCAGAAAATCAATCTGCCCTGGAATAAACAAGAGATACAATTGTTCAATGGTAAGATGAATTTCCTACGCCGCTTTGTACCCAATCTTGATGAGCATCTAAGAGAGATGACAAACATGCTTAAGAAAGACAGCCAAGTGAAATGGACGGAGGAGGCTGTAAAATCTTTCAATTTGGTCAAATTGGCTCTTTCCTTAGCTCCAGTTCTAGTCATCCCAGACTACACTCAAGATTTCATATTGTTTTCATTTGCTTCGGAGCATACTATGGCAGCAATGTTATTGCAGAAGGGAGATGATCATGAAAGATCCATTGCATTTTTTAGCAGAGCTATAAGAGACGCAACCTTAAAGTAAAACATCATTGAAAAGCAAACCCTTGCACTTGTGAAGGCATTGAAAGATTTCGAGGTGTATATTCTACATTCTCACATTCTAGCCTATGTTCATAACGCTGCTGTAAAAGATGTTTTAGTGCAGATCGATCCGAAAGGAAGAAGATGCAAGTGGATTGCAGCCTTGCTGGAATATGATGTGGAAATAAAGCCCACAAAGCTGGTGAAAGGACAGGGATTGGCGAAGCTAATGGCTGAATCAAACTTGCATGCCTTGGACATAAATCTAATCGCTGTTATGTCTGATGAGAATGAGTAGGAATCGTCAATTCAGGTATTAGAAATGTTTGCTCTTTCTCCATGGTATTCAGATATCATATATGTGCTCAAAAATTTGTCACCACTGCCCGACATGACTAGAAACAACGTGAGAACACTCAAGTTGAAGGCTGCCAAGTTTTGCATTCTTAATTCGGCACTGTATTGGAAAGATCCTAGTGGCATCTTGTTAACTTGTTTGGTGGAAAAGGAAGCGAAGAAAGTCATGGATGAATGCCACCAAGGAGACTGTGGTGGTCACCTTTTTTGGAAGTCAACAACAAAAAAAATTTTGAGAGTAGGGTACTATTGGCCGACATTGTTTGCTGATATATATAAGATGGTCAAGCGCTGTCATAAGTGTCGGATTTTTGAAGGAAAGTAGAAGTTACAGCCTCTACCACTCAAGCCCATAGAGTTGAGTGCCCCTTTCCAGCAATGGGGATTGGATTTCATTGGCGAAATTCATCCCGCTTCTTCCAAACAACATAGATGGATCCTCACAACCACAGAATATTTCATGATATAGATTGAGGTAATTCCCACTAGAAAAACTATAGATGTGGTAATCATTTCATTCCTTAACATCTTGTCTCGCTTTGGTTGCCCCAATAAGCTAATCACTGACAATGCAACAACTTTCAAATCAAAAAGGATGGTAGAGTTTTGTCATAAATATCACATCATTTTGGGTCACTCAACTGCCTATCATCCGCAAGGCAATGGATTGGCGGAATATTCAAACAAATCATTGGTTAACATAATCAAGAAGCTACTGGAAATAAACAAGAAGGGTTGGCATAAGAGGTTGGTCAATGCACTATGGGCAGATCGGGTCAGTCAGAAGAAATCCATAGGTACGTCACCATTTGAGCTTGTTTATGGAGTTGATACAGTATTCTCTACCTCTCTCGCTACCCCGGTTGTCAAACTTCTTTAGGAGGCCAGTAGTGAAGAAGATCCCATGCAGAGAAGGTTGAATCAAATGGTCCACTTGTAGCAGACCAAAGAAGAAGTTTTCAAGAACACATCCAAATTGCAAGAGAAAATCAAGAAAATTTATGATAGAAAGACAAAGGTGGATAAATTTTAGGTGGATGATGTGGTGCAGAAGTGGGATGCAAGGAATGAGGAGAAAGGAAAGCACGGTAAGTTCGAGAACCTCTGGAAAGGTCCTTTCAAGATTGCAGCATATCAGGGTTAGAATGCCTTTCCTCTGAAAGAAATGAATAGGGAAGATTGTCCAGGAGGGCCGATCAATGGTTGGCTGCTCAAGCGGTACCATTTCTAAGTTATTAATGTTGCTTCCACTGTCACTGTAAATACCATTGTATTTAAGTTTAGTTAGAGTTGGTTAAGTTAGCATTTAAGTCATTTCAATGTGTTTTATAGTCAGTGAAAAAATGCCAAAACATAACATTAGAAAAATGGGTTTTTGAGGAGGCAAAAATTAAACCCAACTCTTCCAAGGCTATATATACAATTTTTCATCAAAACCAAAGACATTGTGCTAATCCAAGCCTTGGAGAAACGTTGCAAAAGGTGTGAGTGTGCAATCGCGAGTGTTGAGTGAGTTGGAGGCGGTTTTAGAGGGCAGGGCGCACATACTCAGGGGTGCGGTGCGCACAGAGGGCACGACAGACACAGAGCCTACCCGTAGTTGAAATTTTCCAAAGGCGCCATGCATACCCAGGGTGCAGTGCACTAGGCTTTGCGCGCGGGGCACACAGACAAAGGGCCGAAACAAGTGCCCAATCACTTCCAAATTTTGGTGAAGCCTATCAAATTGAGAGGTAGGCCTTATAACATCACTTATTCATCAAGTTTTATCAATGATATGATGGTTTATACCGATGTTTGAATGCCACCAAATTCATAAAATCAACCATAAAAAATCACCAAGAACCATGATGGCTAGGGTTGTTAAAATGTGTTGTTAGTGCCAAGGTTTCATTCCACCCATCATTTTCCCCTCACCTATCATTTTTCCCATCCTCCCTCTCTCATTTTCCTAAAATCCCTTCCCTAAAATACTACGAAACCCTCTCCCCTATCCCTCCAGTATTTGGTCAACATGAAACCCCAAACCCTACTCTCTCAAAAACCCCAAACTCCTCCCATATCCCTAACAAATTTCTCCCTATAACCCCTATTCCCATTACATCACTCCCTTCCTAATACTCCCTATTTCATTGTTCCCCTTGGTAATAGATATTACAAAGGCACCTAGCCTCACACCATCATCAAAGGGCAGCCTAATCATAGTCCATACTGCAGTCATGACATCACAGCATTCGTTAGAGTATGAGATGGAAACACAAAGTGACTCTTCCTCAGAAGAGCAGGTTACCAGGAGACATCACAAGAGTGGCAAACATGTCAGGGATGAGCCCACTACCCTCACTGAATTACAAGCATGCCCTCTTGCCATGTCATGGCTTCTAGCACCTAGCATGTTTTGAATTTTTTCAAAGGGTGGCAAATGTTAGAGTTCATCATGAGTTGGCCCGTCTATTTGTGCTTCATCTACATGGAGGTCAGTCCATCTTGGCCGAGGTCACTTTCACATTGACACCCAAAGCTATATTAGTGGCAACAGGTATACAAAATGTTGGAGAACAGTGGCATAAGAGGAATAAGGTGGATAGGCAATACTATGAGCCTTACATCAAGGCCATATTCTTGAGTCAACTCACAAGAGTCTTTCCCTTCAGATACTTGAAAGATGAGTATGCTCCACTCATGAGATTGATCATGAAATACTTCAGTTGTGAGGGGAGGTTCTCTCGACTATATGCCTATCACATCCGGTTTCTCATGCACTTCACCAGGGTGAGGATGATGAACCTCCCATTTTTCGTATGTAGGAACATAGAGAGGATGAACACCTTCATGCTGCATAAGACCCCTCAGCAGTAGCTTAACAGTGTGTATCACTTTGCTCTTATCCAGATTTTGGTAGATCATCAGTTGGGATTGTAGGGAATTTCTTGGGAGGACTTCATCTCCCGCGACTACTTCAACACATCACAGGTACTATTAGAGCTAGAGCAGGAGATGGGTGGTCCTTCTCATCAGCATGAGCACCATGAGACCACTACCATGCCAGTTTTTGTTACATATCAGAGAGGTAGTAGGCACTTGTTTGTAGCAGCAAAGCGAATGTTAACTCCACCCAAGGTGGAAGGGGCCTCACTTCTAGCATCAATGACATAGGTACTAGACAAGGGCAAGAAGCCCATGCATGATGAGGGGCCATCAGGTGTACAGGATACCGATGTCATCCTCATTCAGGATGATGAGGCAGAGGGAGAAAATGCCCAACTTAGGATGACCATACAGGAGCAGGACACGAAGATCCAAGACTTGATACTCAATGTGGAGAGGGCCAGATGGATCATCAAGTATCTAGAGTAGAGGAACAAGTAGCTTGAGGACCAGCAGGCAATCATGGAGCTGCAAAGCATCCGTGAGAATCGACAAGCTACCCAGCACAGGAGGATCGAGCTCACTACCTTGGAGCAAGAGATCAACAACAACCGTGAGTCCTGGTTAGAGAGGGTGAATCTCCACCTGGAGAAACTACTAGAGAAGGCCAATAGAGAAAAAACCATACTAAGGAGGATGGATTGTCATTACAAGGCACGGAACATGAGTGCAAAGGCCTGAATAAGGAGCTTGAAGGCGAAACTGAGCAGAGCAACAAAAGAGGCAAAAGAGAAAGATCGGCTTCGAATATTGGCCAAAGATTTTGTGGCTCAACATAATGCCTCTTAGAGAACCTCTAGCCCAAATTTCAAGAAAATTGGGACAATTTTGGTCACATGGGAATTTTTTGGCACAAACACAGGTTTTTTCTCTATACGCGGTATGCCACCGACCCCACGCGTAGGATTGGGAGCTCCAAATGAGAAATGGTTTGCATTTTTGGATTTAGCATGCAAAATCACAACTACTAGCACTTGGGAAAGAAATTTGGGCTTGATTTGAGTCTCCAGGAGGTCAAAAACACCCAAAACGTGGCCTCACTGCCCCTATTTTGACACACTGGTAGAAGTCTTGGGAGAATGAATATTTGGAGGGGAAAATGAGCTCCAAATTCAAAAATTCCACTTGGGTTGGAAAGTAGACAGGACATTCTTTCGAAAAAGCACACTTGGGCACATTTTGGGCTCCTACAAGGGCCTCAAAACTATCCTCAAAGTGGCGCAGAGCATACAGAAAAGGGCGCGACACATATAGGAAAAAAGGCCCAATTTGCCTCTGTTTCGTGAAATTTCACTTCGCGACTTTTCATAAGTGGGCCCTATCATCTACACTTCACTTTCTCAGCACAAAAGGTTGCATTTAAAGTATTTTCACTCCAGCTGGGCATCTATCCAAGTGGCAAAGGAAGGCAAAGGGTCACCCAAGCCATTTGTCATGTTTGTGGCGCTGCACCTGTAGCTGATGTTTGGCTCTACACCTTCATTTTGTAATGATTCGAGTAACTCCCCAACCCTTGGGCATTCTATCTCTTCATGGGACATTCTATATATTTTATGAAAACTATTTGCAAAGGGTTGGTTGGCTTGTAACTTCTGGGAGACTGTGGGAAAGAAACTCTATTTCTGCATTGCATATTTTTTACAGAGGATTAATGAAAGGAAGTGGCTTTGTTTCATGAGATTCATGTGGTTGTGAGTGTAGAAAATGTGTCTCTTATGTTTCATATGTATCTTGTTATGTTTCATAGTTCATTTCATATTCATTTCCAGTGAAATTTTCTAAGTTAGCTAAGTAGAAATTCAATTTATTGCTCTGCCTGTGGGAAAATTTCATGTTCAGTGTTCAATTCTCGTCTGTGGAAAAGGATTTCATGGTTGTCCATGCCCTTTTCACCCTCTTAATCTATCCTCTCCAGTCCACACTATCTTAAACTAAATTGTTAGGCTTTCCGCCTATCTTGCCTAATGAAAAGAATCCGTGCCTTGTATTAAATTCTCTGTTTCATTGAGGTTCCATTGGCCCATACCATCCCGAGAAACACAAATCATTCATAAAAATCCACTTCTTGTATCCATATCACTACTAGCCTAAGATAAATAGTTCTCTGTAAGTCATCTCAGGCCTTTTCGTTTAATCTATTCACTGAGTGTGACTCGGAGAGAGCCCTCTCCTGTTCTGGTAGGGCTAGCTACCAGACTGAGCATGGTTTGTGGTTACCCTGAATTTTGCCTTCTTTCAGCCTAGGGTGGATTTAGGTGCTAATAGCAGTGTCATTATCTGGCCACCAAACTAGGACATTGGGCTTCAGCCAAATCCTCAATTAGTGAAAGAATTTAAAGAAATCTACAAGTTCCTAACAGTGGGATCAAAACATATGAATTTAGGTTAAAAGGTATCTCTGTCAAGGCTATGGATTCCTTTAGGGAATCAGAGAAAATACCTGTGGTAATGCAATCATGTTTACACTAATTGCATGATTATTTTCATTTTTAGTCAAAATATATTCCCTATGAATTCGCTAAATGTTATCAAGACGAATCTCATTCTTCTAACAAAACAAGATCTCCCTAGGCTTGGAAACCAAGCCTAGTAATTCAGAGGTAAACTTACTTGATGACCAAAATAAGTCTTTAAGACTTTATTTTCTTGATATTATGCTGCACTTTTAATCCCTAAAATGGAATTTGCATTGACAAAAACAATACAAGATCAAAGTATATGATATATAAATGAAATCAAGCTATTTCTAACCAAAAGATCAAGGAGTTTTGATAAATATGTAAATGTTGAACACATTGTATGAGAAAAAAAACATAGTTTGTATTAACAACAAGAAGACACAATTACAACCCTTTTGGCCTTGATGTCATAGGCTCTCTTCCAAGAAATCTCCAATCCTTCCTCTTGCAATGATAGGCCTTCACTCTTCAATTTGACAACATAAGGGTACTTCAAAATTCAACCCCTATTCCTTTAGTCTCCATTGTATTTATACGAGATGAGAGGATGTTGGAGATATATCTTCTTGTTGGAAAAAGTAAATATGTTCAGTCTTTAATAATGTACTTGATTCATTATGTAATGTACTTTTCAAAAGAATAAAGAAAATTATTATTATTATTGTTGTGACTCATTAAGGCATGGGTTTCATGCTTGGGTCACGATGTTTTAGGTCAAAATCCCCATTGAGGACTTCTAGGATCTATTCTGAGTTTATAGATTTTTTATATATTTAAATAGACCCTTATTGGGATTTTGAATCATGTAAATTGGTTAAGTATTGAGTAAAATATGAATTATGGAACCTCCACACCATGTTTGCCTAAGAGAAGATCAAGTCAGCCTAAGGACCCATTCTACCCCACAAGAAACCTATAGAAAGAAGGAACATGGATTTGTTTGGAGCATCACTTCTCATTCTCTCTCTTCTTGGTAGAAGTGTGAAAATATATTTGTTGGGCTGAATTGGGAAGTAGGAGGCTGGGAAGGTTTGCTGCCAGGAAGCCAAAGTGAATGTGAATTTGGGGGAGTCTAAGGAGTCAAGGAAAATCAAAATTCTGGTGGTGGTCTCTCATTGTTTCATGCTCTAGATTGGGAGAGCGAAGTCTCCCAAGTTGGACTATTGCTGAAAGTTTCGAATTGCTACAAGTTACTATAGAGTCGAAGTTGCTAGAAATATATCAATCTTATGGAGGCTAACTTGGTGTGGAGGAAAGGTCTGGTCAAGGTCTAGGGTGAAGAGTCTCAAAGAATACAATTAAAAGGAAGAATTAATTTGACTGGGTTTTCCTGTCAAGGGGGGTTTTTCCCTGGCATGTGCCTACATCTTGTGTTCATTGTTTTATGTGTTGCTGCTCTGTGTAATTGCTTGATGAACTAAAGAAAGAAGATATAAAGAATCGTAATAACAAGTAACATCACAAGTAATTATCAAGATCAATAAAATATTTACTGAATTTCTGATTTTCCAACATGGTATTAGAGCTTTGGTGAAGAAAGAAGGAAAAGGATGATCCATTCATAAGCACTATCTCAAGGAAGGAATCTATCATATTCAAGGAATATATCTAAATGTATCAAGGGTGAGAAAAAACTTGAAGGAGAATCTAACTTTAGATCCTAGAAGAAGAAGGTTGACCTAATCCTTGAAAAGAACAAGGTGCTAGATTTTGTAAAAGGAAATGTAAAGAAGCCTGTCAAAGAAGCCAATGATGTTGACAAAGAGAAATTTAGGGATTTAGAATTGGTGGCTATGACTCTAATAGTAGAAGGGATAAAACACAATCTTGTCCCATTGATAGCTAACATCGATCATGCTCAGAAGATGTATGAATCCTTGTCAAAGTTTTTCACTATTAAGAACACTGGTCAAATAAAAAGTTTAAAGAATGAGTTGAGAAATACAAAATATGACTAAAGAAGATACAGTTGCAACGTTCCTTGTAAATATAGCTAGACTCAGGGATGATCTTTTAGCCATCGATGAGATTACTCTAGAAAAAGAATTAGTGATCACTGTTATATTAGGATTGCCAACCACTTGGAGTGCTATTGCTTCAAGTCACAACAGTTGGAAGGTAGCTCCCACCTCTGAAGAATTATGGACCGCATGTAGTCAAGAAGAATTAAGGATCTCAATGGTTACCAATCTTGAAGAAGTATCAAATGCTTATGTTTCTCATCATAAATGAAAGAGATCAAAGGAAAGAAGGAAGAAATTTGACATGTCTTAGATAGAATGCTATGGATGTCATAAGAAAGGTCACTACAAGAGTGACTACCCTGAGAATCCAAGGAATAAGAAGAGAGGAAGAGATCAAGCCAAATTTGCTGAAGGAGTCTCAAGGCAAGTCAAGCTTGAAGAATCTAACATTAGGGACTTACATTATTAAGTCATTTTATTTACATAAATTGCTTTATATGTTTTGGAATTTATAGTTTTTGAACATATCTTTGGAAAACACATTTTTGTATTTCTTTAAGTTTGTAGGTTTCCCTCATGCCTTGGAGGGAGCTCCCAACAACTCTTAAAGATAAGTATCTCATGTATTTTTAGTTTTGGGTTCATGTACTCATTTAGTTTTGATTATATTAAAGTACTAATCACCTTTCTCCCTTTGTTGTCTTGATTAGGAAAACATCCTAAGAAGTAGGAACTCTCAAGACAAGGTTAGTCAAGAAACAAATGTATGATTTGAATTAATTTATTCAAAGGATTATTCATTTGATGATCTATTACTAACCTTGTTATGAGTAGCAGTATTTGAATCCTAGTGATTCTTTTTTTGGTGATTCATCTCTTGATAAATCTACCCACCCCACTCTTATCTGATTTGGTAGAACCCTAGATAGGTTATGGAAAACCCTAACCAAAGTGTATGCAAATGTGAATGTATGAAATCCTAAGTTGCTTAGGGTGATTGTGAAATGTTGGTTTGATGATGGCTTCAAGCAACTTCCATTTACTTTGCCTGGGAAGGTTTCTCCATTTAGTTTGACTAGCTAGACTGCACCTTCGTCTATGACCTTATCCACCATGGCATCATCGCAATAGTCCCCAAGTGTTTCGTACTTCGGCTCCACCTCCATTCCAACGTTTACCTACTTTTCTTTTAGCGGCATGGTGATGTCGGGATCGTCAATTGATGGTCCTCGAACCTCACGACAACCTTCCATTTCTGGAATATTAATATTTCGTGGGTCCTCATCATCCTCCTCAATATTTACATTGTAACACTATAGTGCACAACTCAGCTTTGTCATCCATTTTGGCTAAAGTTCCTCCATTGGTTCCTGGGGTATTTTGAAGATAGTTGCTTTTACTGCTTGTAGCGCATCATCAAGAGTATCTGACCAATGATATTTGAACGTGAAGGTTAACAGAAGTCCCTCGTGGAAGACATCCCATTCGTACCATGGCGGAGCTCAGTCTTAGTATACCAATTCCTGGGTATGACATCCAAGGTATGATAGAATAAATGTACCCATTCTGGCTATGGCTCTTCCTTGTAGACCTTGGTCCATTTTGCGAGGTGTGTGCATGGATTATCTCATCCGTCATATTTATATGCTAGCCATATCTATGGTTTCCCAAATCGTAGGCACATCATTCTTCTGCATCTGCACCAGTCCTCAAAACTTCCTTGATGTGTACCCCACCATCGTGCAGGCGTCACGTGCAGCGTCCACTTCAGAGCATTGAACCGCTACTGTTCTGGTACTGTACTTTCAAATTTGTTCAAGAATTCATCCAGCGCTGTCAATCCATCATATGTAGGTAGATCGCTTGCCTCTATTGTCATGTAGCACAGTGATCTAACCATCATGTTGCAATTAAGCATTGTTACTTTGTGCAACCGATTTTACCATCGCTCTATTTCTTCATCTGAATCCGAAGTGCAGGAGCTTTTACACTCCCATGAAATTCTTCCATCTGCAGTTGGATTGGCCCAATCCTATTCTCATGCAATTATCTTGTAAATACAATCGAGATCGTCATCACTAACATCATCGCGCATTCGTTCAGTGTATCACACTCGTTCAGCTAGATCTAGCGGTACTACTACTACGTGTAGTGACTTTTTTCTCAAAGATCATTTTGCACGTCTTCAGATTTATGACTCTATTCATATCAGTGGCCCAACCTATTCCTAGTAGTGGGGGATAGAGAGTAATTCCATCAATAATCTCTATCACTTCAAAATTCGCCTGCGTGCTCGCACCTTCAATATCTACTGCTACCCCTTGCAATCTTCCCATGGGTAAGATCTTCTGTTGGTTCACCATTCATAACTGAATAGGAGACCACTATAGTGTGGGTCTGCACATACATTCCCATCTTTGTCTTGGCAGTACATTCACGTCCGATCCAAGATCCAAGATTACCTGATCCATTTCATACTCGCCGATTTTTGCAGTCAATCTCATTTCGCTTCCTATGTGCAATGCATGCTTCCCATGTTTATGGACCACGCACAGTTCTCCTAACCCCATGCACCTAGTGATAAGTTCCCCCAGTCCTTTTACTATCTTGCTGTCATGTAGCAGTTTCATGCATGTCTCTAGAAAGGTAGTGAGCATTGAAGGATCCATCCCTGGTTCTAGTTTATCCTTACTACCTAAAGTGGAGTCCTCTGTGAAGCTCTTCTTAGCTTCCATGAATGTATCCTTCACACGTTCTAAATCAAATTCAGGTTCCTTTGTAGGAGCATTGTGAACCCACACACTTTCTTCTGACTGCTTCCATTTATCATCGCTAGTGGTCATACCGCTCCTGAGCATCATGTTTACATTCGGGTCTTCTTCGTGCGGCTCAAACCTCATCAGCTGCAAATTTTGAGTAAGAGGGGGCTGGAGTACCCTTTTTTCACACATCCTCACTATCAACGAAGGGCAACCTTCTGCCTCATGATCATACTGAGTATAGTAAAAACATGATGTCCTTGTCGGGTCTGTAAAATTACGTGCATAGTGCCCTTGCCCTCCGTAATTGTAACAAATTAGTTGTCCACGACCCCTTACTAGTCCCATTCCACCTCGACCTCGACCTCGACCACGCCCCTGAAATCCAGTGTGTGCCACACCTGCATTTGGGTTGAGGGCTTGCATTTCGGTCTACACCCTATACGCAAGAGTCTGATCCATCATTAATTTGTAGCTTCTGCAGGTGCATTCAACATGGCCTACCGACCTGCAGAAATTTCAAAACAGTTGTTGGGACGTCTGCATATACTTCTGCAATAGATGATAATTATCCGTATTGTTCTTTCCTCCTATCTAATAGATCGCGCAACATAATGCAAGCGCTGTGCATGGTCCTTCCTATGCCTCAGGTCTTAACGACATCGACCCTCCTCTTGCCAAGTAATTCGCGAACATTGGACAGTGGTCCTTGTCATGCCCCTGGCCTTTGCATTTTATGCACCATACCTCCTTGTGTGCCTCTGGCCAATTTGTCCTGTCCTATTTCAAACTTTGCATCTCCAAACACAGGTTTTGTAGTTGTGTGTGGATTTGTTGGACTTCCAACCCAAGGTCTTGTATAGGGGTCTTATGCAATCTCATAGCCATCTCCAAAGCTTCGGTCTGGGTTGAAAGTTTTTGTTGTGACAACACCATCCTTAAGTGCGGCGTTAGTGACGCTACAAACCATGCGCAATGTTGTCCATCCATCAAAGTCATATTGGCTTCGTGAGTCATACCCTTCAGTATTTGGTCCAGATCCCAGGGGGTCTCGCCTAGGAGCATTGCGATCTCCTTAAACCCAATAATTGATTGTGTCTCCGACTTTGGCTTGCTGAATTCCTTGTTCAGTGCGGTTTGGATTTCTATGATTCTTGTGTTTGGATGATCATTATAATGCTTGATGTACCATGTTAATGCGTGATCCTATAGTGTGCTAACCAGCGTAGCCTTTTTGATATTGTCATCCACGACTCCTTGTGCTTCCCATACCACCCTTACTACGAACCAGAACTAGTCCGGATCTTCATTCCCTACTCCTCTGAACACCAGTAGTTTGATCACACTTGCCATAATGAACGGTGGTGGTGGAAGAGGTGGGGTGAGTGGAGATGGAGGTGAGGGGGCTGAGACAAGTGGCGGTGTATGTGGAGGTGGTAAGTGCAGAACTCGTTGCCTTATCAAACTGATCGCGCTTCTTGGAGAAAATTTTGTGAGCTCTTCTTCAATTTCCCATGAGGGTGAAATTAAAGGACTAGTTTCTAATTCTTTGCTACCTTCGCTTCTGTAGATCTTCCCACTTTGCATAGCCCCAAACATTAATTTATTCACATAACCCACTTTTCACACAATAGCACCTTAATCCAAGTGTTCAAAGATTTAATATACTTACCTCGCGGTCCTTGGAGGAAGCGTCACTCCACCTCACTGTAGTTGACGGTCGTATCTACCGTAAACTCACTGATAAATCCTCCTATAATTCAGTCGAGCCAATGGTCCACAGCTCGCGCAATCTTATCTCCTGACGCTTCTAGTCTGGGCACTAATTCTAGAGTCCACATGATTGGTTTGTCGAGCCTACACCTTCCCTGACTGTCTACTAGCTTTGCGATCCACTCATATAGCTCAGAGGGAAAGGTTGCAAACAAAATTTCGTGGATTTCCATATATACGTAGTGCTCCAACCACTATTCCTTAGATACTCATAGTTTTCTATTTTCCTACACCGCGAACTCGTGAATCTTCTTGTCCAACTACTTTTCAATTTCTTTCTTTGCTGGATTCCAGTGGCATGACATTAGACATCCCTTATGAAGATCCTGGTCCCAGCAACATAACCAGTTGTTGGCTTGTATGGGCCTGACCCAAGTTCAGAGGTGAATTAGCCAAACAAATCCCAGTACTACTGGCCTTTTCGGCAATAGTCCACAGAGTGCGGAATGAGGTCTCACCCGAAGTAGTATGGGAGTGTGCTAGAACTAGGTTTCCACACCCTGGGGATGTCTGATGAGCTTTTGGCAGTCCACGGTTTGACCCTGCGCGCACGTCACTACGCGCACTTATTAGTCCTTCGCAACCTAAAATGTTGCCTTTGCGTAGCCCTACTCAGGGTGCGATCCGTATTATACCCAAGTTCCTTACTATTTAACCTATTATTACTCGATTACTTAACTTATCCGTGTAAGACTAGTGATAATTAATGGTGTATCCAGCAATCATATAAGTGTGCATGATAAACAAAACAGTATAAAGGTATAGAATGCAATACACAAGTAGATGCATAGAATTTGGAATCAGCTTCTCTTTATTATTCTTCATTTAAAGTTACAGACTCAACACTGCCCTGTGCACTCAGCTGTAGGGTCCCCACACTCCGCTGCAAACTCTACTAGGCCTCTGCACACTCAGCTACAGAGCCTCTTCCTACTACTATGACCCAATACACTTAGAGTCTTACTCTATGCTCGAACCTTCCATATTCCTCTATCTCTTACTCCTTCGCTTTAAAACTTAAAGCCTCACTCTATTTATACAATAGGCCGACATTACATTACATTACATTACATTACATTACAAAACTTAGGGTGGACTACCCTATGACTCAAACTATACTTCATGCTCCGTGCCCGCAATTCGTAGAGTCTTACAATACATTTGACCAAAACCTGGGCTTTGAGCCCAAAAACATGCTATGGGGGGATCCGATGCCCAACAGAGGTCTCACCTAATGTAGTATGGGAGGGTGCTAAAACCCGGTTTCCACACCCTAGAGATGTCTGATGAGTTCAAGTGGTCTGTGGTTTGACCCTGTGCGCAGGTTGCTTCGCGCACTTTCCCGTACCTCATGGCCTGGTATACTGCCTATGCACAGCCCTACTTAGGGGATGAATGCTGCACTTCTACATTATTACCCAAGACTTTATTGGTATTCCAATGTTAGTTGATTATCTTAGCCTACTTGCATGCTTTAAGTTATACTTAACAACATAAACCATTCATATAGGTGCGCGTAGTAAATAAACAATATATTTGCAAATTATATCAAACATGGATTAACCCAAGAACAGATACACAAAATTATGATAAAAATTCTCTTTATTAATTCCTTCCTCGATTACAGACTCGACTCCACCCTGCGCACTTAGCTGCTGGGGTCTCCACACTCAACTGTGGACTACTAGGCCTCTGCACACTTAGCTGCAAAGCCTTCTCCTACTCTACGACCTAGAGACACACTTTACACTCGTGACTCAATAATTTAGACTTGTTATTCTTCTATATCCTTATATATCTTTTACACTTAGATCCTCACTCTTTTTATACAATCCCACGGTCCACGGACCATGGGTAGGTCTATTTAGCTGATGTTACATTACAAAAGTTAGGGTGGACAACCCTATGACTTTATCATACTTTCGCACCCCGCACCTGCAATTCGCAGAGCTTTACAACAAGATTTAGTCAAAACATGGGCTTTGAGCCCCAAAACATGCCTTGGGGGGATTCCATGCCCAATAGGAAAACATCGTGACTCACCCTCGAGTCACTCTGTCGGCGCGATGATATTTCCACAGAGTCCCCTCAACTATTCTCGAATTGCACGAAGGTCAGTAGCACACTGAGATGTCGCTTGCTAGATCTACTACATATGTTGTTCTGAGACATCTGTGTTTGGAGCGCTTCTCTACATCAATGTGTGCATCCCCTGTATGTGCACGACCTTGCCTTTGATGTCTGCTGTGATGGTGAAGGCCTCATCGATCCAAGGTTGGACGCATAGTTTTAGGACTTCTTGCTTCTGTCATGCCGCGTCCACTTGCACCTTTAGTGCTTTAGCCTGTTACATCCGTGCAAGCCTCTGGGTGAGGACTGCCATCTGTGCAGTTCCTCAGACACTGTCATACTACTATTGGAGTTCTTGTGCCTCTGTCTCTAAGTGCTGGATGTTGGGGTCCTCCTGCAGAGTTGTGAGGACCTCAAGTGATTCTTCCAACATGCTAGTGCAGTCTCACACTGCACCTCTGATTTCCTCCAATCCCACTGTGATAGCACTAGCATGTTGTTATCTTACTTTAAGGGAAGTGGATGGTTGTGCCTTTAACCACAGCTCAACGATTTGAAGATTTAGCTCTAGCTGAACCTTTTTCATTTCCTCTCTAGCCTCACTAACCCCTGCTGCTAACTTGTGGATCCACGCCTCTGATGGCATATCTACTGGGATGGCCTACTCCAGGATGCTTCGACAAGTGTAATTTATTATTTACAGTAGCTATTGATTTTACGACACCAATTCATCATGCTGCAAGGTTAGTTGTTCCATATTTATCTTCTTCTCACTGAGGACTTAGAGTGTGCACTCTCCCCAGCTCGCAGCTCTGCAGTTATCGCATCCTACAACACATACAATGTCTTGCGCGGGAGGGCAACGAGATTAACACCAAGACCTTTCAATGCACTAACCAAAGCCCCGTCAGTCTCATTTGATGTCACTAGTGCCCTTCCGGTAGTAACATTTGCTTTGTTGCTATGGATTTGGCTGTGAGGTTGGTCAAAAGGGTACCAAGTTGAGGGGGGCACGCCTGTAATTCCTGCAACTATGCTCTGAGGGCCCCCAACACAATCTGGTTCTCATGCATGAAATCTTGGAGAGCCTCATTTGTGACATCGCGCACCATCTCACTGATGTCATGCAGATCACCCTCAATTAGGGTGATTGGGTCAATGGACAACTTCGAGGCCTTGACCTTCTTCTGTGACCTTGCATGCTTTGCTAGGTGTTGGCACTTCATCTGTGTGGACATGGTTCGTGGGTCTGTGCTTCCTTCTATTGTTTCTGCTTCCTCTACCTCCTGCCCCTATGAAGGAATTGTTTGGCCCTCGCTTGCCTTTGCGGCTGTTGCTGCAACCTTTTCCTGCTCAGCTACTTTCTGTGCCACGTCCCATGCTACCCACACTTCTGCTGCTTCTGTTTCCTTCCTGCATTTTTTGGCCAACTGTGCAATGCATAGATTCGCATCATATTTCTTCTTTGGGGTGTGTCATTTCAGCGGCCATGCCTCCAAGACATTGAAAATGGCGTCGTCGATGGCTACAAAGGGTAGCTTTGTCCATTGCTTCATCGGGTCCTTGTGCACCCTGATAAATATTTGTTATGCATGTCTACCTTAAATTATGAAAAACTCTACAAATTGTTGTAAACCATGGGTGACAACCATGGCTTACGGTTGATCCATGTTTGGCTATTCATCTCCATGAGCACCCAGAAGATCTTGCTATCGCGTATCCTGTTGGCATCATTCGTGGCCTAGAGCGAAGCGTACTTCGCAGCCTCCTGTAAATCTCTGTCAATTATGGGGAATTAACTATCCTCTGGTAATTTCCTGGCCACGAGCGCTATGGATAGCAACGACCATGCATAATGGAACGTTTTTCCCTGTTCCTGGGCTTCGCGGAAATTCTTTAAAAATTCTACGCAGAGGAATTCAAACTAGTTAAACCAGACCCCCTCCATGCACTTCTCAGCTAGTGCAACCACTGGCGTAGGTACCTCATCTACGCGACACTTGCGCATAACTTTACCGGTGAGTATTTGGGTTGTTACGCATACTGCTTTGTCCTTGATGCTAGAGATGGCATAGCCCCTCTTCTTCTTTTCCAGCTTGTACTTCTTCTTCATGGCCTTCGCAATGGCCAGATCACTGCCCTTTCCTTCTGATATGGCTGCGGGTTCTTCTCCTTTGTATGGAAGTTAGGAGATACGATGAATCAAATCTGCCATGATGGGGATGGGCTCCTCCAGCCATAAACACCCATCCCGCACTAGGTAGATTAGCTGCCTAATGATGAAAATGGTTATTGGGGCACGGTGGAAATATGACACCCAAAGTAGGTTCAGCAGCCTGACCTTCTCCACTTCACGCAACTGCTTCCGTGGCTCTAATTTTGTCACCACCCTCGTGGTGTTCTACCTCATGAGGTTTTCGGTCTCAAGGTGAGGGAACTTCTTGTGGTCAACGAGGTCCCAATCTTCGAATGTCATGGTCAATACGTGACCCAGGTGCGTGTCTTCAAACATAATTCCATCTGGGAGAAGCAGGGTCTGGAGCGAGCTCTTAGTCTCGACCAGGTCCTTGGGCACTTTGGCCTTCCCTTTTCATGGGGGGGGACATAGGCGGGTAGTTTTGTCATAGAGTGCCTAGGCTGAGTGTCCACTTCTATGCCTTCATCTTCTTCTTCTATGATGGTAAGATCCTGCAAATCTTCTTCTTTGTCGTCTGTTTCTATAGTGACAAATTTCCCTTTCTCCTCCATCGATAGTTTGTTGCACAACAGGTTCTGCGGGGACACATGTACGGGAGCCATTTCTTATTTTTCCTTCTTGAGTCTTGGTGTGCGTGGTGATTTTGGGATTTTTACCACAATCACGACACCTTCTGGAACATCCCCCGCAGTGAGGCCCTGTGGGGCCTCTTCGGCGGTCATTTCTGCTATCCCCATACCATCCTTAGTTGTTGTCATTGTATCTGTGCTGTAATCTATCACTCGTGAATTCAGGGACTCAATCATTGCTCGAATCACAACACTTAGGGTTCTGCTCAATCACTTAATTTCCAAATGACCAAGTGTTGTTTGCTGGGTAGACCTTTGTATTTTATAGCGCTTTTTGAATTCAAATTTGGTCATTCCCCCCAATTCCGGTTCATTAATGCTTTCTTGGCAGTAGATTTTCCCAAATCTTACCCATAAATCGCATCTTATATGTTTGCTTCCCACTCCATTTGACCTCAAGTCGAGCATCTAATCGTGAATAGTGACTTCAACAGTCACATTTTGGCTAAATCGCGCGGCAGCTCATCCCCCCATGCATGGTTGTGGACCTTGTGAGTCTTTTCTTCTACACGCATTTCCAATATTGTGTAGTTCCCGGGCAGAAGCAAACACACACTCCCTTCCAACTGCTTGGAGCACTAAGACTGTATTTCCAGCGGCTAGTCAGGTGGCCACACCGCCCGTGTAGAGTTCCATCCTGCCCTCTATCATGGTTCCTGGAGAATCCCCACCTTTTATTGTTATGGTCGTCATCGCGCACTTCACCATTTGCAATGCTATACCCTAGTCACTATGCTTAGCAATATGTAGTCCAAGCCAAGGCATCAAACTAATCAATTCACGATGATAGTTCTCAAACTTATCAGCATGATAGTACACACCTTGCCTTACCATCCTAGTTTTTTTGGTGAGAAAATCTTCCTTGATCTTGTCCTCTAGCTTTTGGACTTCCACCTCCACCAGCATACTTTTCTTTCTTAACCATACCCTTTCTTCGTCAAGTTCCTAGAGTCTAAGGATTCCCTATTGGATTTCTTCCTCAATTCCCATGCGTTCTGTTTCTTGTGGCTGTGTGATTCCTCCTTTCTGGGCTTCATGAACCATCGTATCTACGGGTGCTGCTATGCGCAGACTAGGCTTTGCATGCTCCATAGCGATTATAGCTTTTGCTTCATACTTAAGCTTTGGAAGTGCCCGTGTGGTCAGGGTTTTTCACATGGTCCTATAAACCCACAGAACCGTTGGTACGCGCAGGTCCCAGTCAGTTCGCTTCACATGGTGGACCACGTTTAGTGCTTTGCATACTTTGTCAAAATCTTTTGCATGCATATGCTTCTGCATGCTTGGTCTTACCATACTCCCTAGTCGTCATTCGCACCATTGCCTTGCCTGTTCCTATTTGCCGATTGTGTTTCCTACCATGCGGATGGTGTGCTTTTGTGCAGGTTGCACACCATACACCCGTACCCCTTTGGACAGGTGGGCGTGCGAGCCATTTTATCCATCATGCTTGGCTTTCATCCACATCTAAGGCTTCCCAAATCATAGGTGCATTATCCTTCTGCATTCATGCCAGTCCTCAAAATTCTGCTGGAGCATATCCCACCACCTTGCGGGCGTAGCGCACAATACCCATTTCAGAGCATCGAACTGCTATTGTTTTGGCACTTCTCTTTCAATTTTTTTCAGGAAATCATCCACCTCACTCAACCCGTCATACATAGGCAGGTGTCTTACCTCTGTTGCCATACAACACAATGACCTTGTCATCATGTTACAGTTGAGCGTGGTTACATTGTGTAACTGGTTCTGCCATCGTTCTATTTCCTCATCCGAATTTGAGGTGCAGGAGCTTTTGCGCTCCCACGAGAGTCTGCCATCTGCTATTGGATTCACCTAGTCCTGCTCCCACATGGTTATCATGTAAATATAGTTTAGATCATCGTCACTATCATAGTGCTGCACCAGGTCTGTGTAGCACGATCCTTCCACAGGGTCTAAAGGTAGCACTACGCGTAATGAATTTTTCTCAAAAATCATATTGCTCTTCTTTAGATTTATCACTCCATTCATGTTAGTGGCCCAATATATTCCCAGTAGTGTGAGATAGGGATTTCTATCATCAATAATCTCTATTACTTCGAAATTTGCAAGCGCGCTTGCACCTATGATATCTACCATTATTCCTTGCAATCTTCCCATAGGTAGGATATTTTGTTGGTTCACCATTCGCAATTGAATAGGAAACTATTGCAGTGTAGGCCTACCCATGCACTCCCATGTCTGCTTTGGTAGGTGTTGGATTGTTGGGGCCTGACCCAGGTTCAGAAGAGTTTTAGCCAAATAAAACCCACACTTCTGGCCCTTTCGGCAATAATCCGTGGAGTGTGGACTGAAGTCTCACCCGAGGTAGTATGGGAGGGTGCTGGAACCAGGTTTCCGAACCCTAGGGTTGTCTTGATGAGGTCTAGAGGTGTCATAACCTGAACTACACACTCGCACTACTCTGCGCAGCTGTCTAGCCTTCGCGAAGATCCGCGACGGGGTGTTTCCTAGATTTTTATTATTATTGCAGTTATTATAGATCTGATCTATCCCTTAATGTCTTTAATCGAGCATTCAAAAGTTAAAACCAGTGCACACAACCATAAATCTTAAGGATTCGTATAAAAACCATAACATAAGCATAAACATATAGGTCTGTGATCAGATGCACAATAATTCAGAAACACTTATTTTTATTAACCTTCTATTTAGTACAATCCAATTCCACCCTACACACATAGCTGTAGGGGTCCGTGCACATAGTTGCAGACTCTACCAGGCCTCTGCACACATAGCTACATAGCCTACTCTAACTACTACCACTTGCAACTTGGACTTACAGACTCAGATCACTCTTGCTTTTACACACCCATACACTTTATATCTCCACCAAAGCTACTACCAAAAACTGCTCTCTAAACCTAGAGCCTTGCTTTATTTATACATTCCCATGGTCTGTGAAACATCGGTAGGCTGACTTGCTTTCTATTATCTTGCATTTTTCTCGGGTAGACAACCCTTTGACTTAACTCATTACAATTCATGCTCCGTGCACTTCGCAGAACCTTTACCATACGTTTTACCCAAAATTGTGGGAATTATGTGCCAAAACCGTAACGCGGGGGATCCGCTGCCCAACAGGCCCCCAACACAATCATCGTGACTCATCCTGAGTCAGTCGGCTAGTGAGGTGATCTTCATGCGGAGCTTATTCAACAAATTCTGTGCTTCGCTTACCTCCGTAACACATTCTTCCACCATCTGCTGTACTCTTTGTGCACGAGCCTCCGATACATCATTATCATCTTCACTTGCTTCTCGGAGTTTGTATAGTGCTTGCATGTGGGCTAGCTTTCCCTTGATGTTGGCGGTGACTGTGAATGCCTCATCAAGTTATGGCTAGATGCATTCTTTAAGGACTGCTTATTTCTGGTGAGCGACGTCGACTTGTGCCTTGAGAGAATGAGTCTCCCTCATCTTGGCCAACCATTGAGTAAGGACAACTACCTGTGCAGTCCCCTGGACATTATCATAGGCCTACAATAACTCCCATGCTTCTGTCTCTACCTTCTGCAACATTGGGTCTTCTTACAGTGATGTGAGTGTAAGAAGGGACTAATCCAACAATCTCGTGCAATCTTGTATAGCGCGCTCTATCACTACCAAACCTCCTTGAAGGGTGCGACGATGCTGTTCTCTGAATTCTAGTGGTGTAGGGGGCTGTGCTTTCAGCCTTAGCTCCATGATCTACAAGTTCAATTCCCACTAAGCTTTCGTAGCCTCCTCTTGGGCCTTACGAAATCCTTCAACTATCTGATGAATCCTTTCAGCTGCTGGGGGTTCTGCTGGCACAACTAGCTCTGGTACACTACTATAGACCTCCACGATGGCTTGTTCCAATTCTTGGTTGCGTACGACCAATTCATCGCACTGTAGACTGACCTGGTCCAGATTTCCCTTTTGATCTATCAAGATCTGGAGGATGTGGCCTTCCCTGGTGCGGATCTCAGTGGTTACCCCATCTTGCAGCTGGTATAGGGTTTCTCTAGGAAGGGTGGCCAAATTCAATCCCCAAATTCTCATGTTGACTTTGTCTTCTGCTATGACGGTGCCTGCTGGTAACACTAAGGTGTTCATTGTGTGGGTGTGCACGATCTGCTCAGCTGCAGATGTATCGTCCGCTAGGTTTGGTATCATCCCCCTTTAGGGGTTGCACCTGTAATGCCTGCAGCTGCACTCTCAACACCCCGAACATAGTTGTCTTATCCAGCATCAATTCCTGCAGAGCACCCTTAGTGATATCATGCATTGGTTCCCTGGTGGCAAGAAGATCTCCCTCCAAAGTCCTTGTTGTCTTTGTCTTTTTGCGTGCTGGTGGCTGCTCCTGGATGTGCAGTCCCTTAAGTTGAGTTGATGCTGTGGTCAGGTCTCTCTGTTCCTGTGTCTCCACTTCCCTCTGTATGTCTTGCTCCATGGACATTTCCTCCACAATCTCTTTGGTGGCCGCAGTGATAGTCTCTACTATTGCCTCGTTCGTCTTCCACTGTGTGGGTGATTTCTATTCCTGGCGCGTTCTTTCTGTCAACTTTGTGATGCGCAACTTGATTTCCTTCTTCTACTTTTGAGCTGCAATTTTTTCTAATTTGGCCAAGTCCAGAGCACGCCACTCTGGAGGCCATGCCACCATTGCCTCGAAAATTGCATCATTCGTTGCAATGAACGGAAGCTTTACCCATGTTCGAGTGGGATCCCTTTGCGCCCGAATATACAGATTATGTATATCCGCCTTGAACTCGACCACTCTCTCCAAATGGTTGTATACTGTTGGGGATAACCACAGTCTCCGTTTGATCCATGTCTGTATACTTGCCTCCATGAAAATCCAAAACACCTTGGTCTCATGAATCCTCGTGGCATCTTTCATAGCCCAGAGCGAGTTATACCACACGACTTCAGATAGGTTCTTCTCAATGTCAGGAAACTGGCTACCCTTCGGTAGCTCTCTTCCAACCAGTAGGATTATTAGGAGCAACCATGCATAATGGAAAGTCTTACCTTTCTCCTAAGCTTCTCGACAATTCGTCAAAAATTCATCACAGAGAAACTACGCTGAGTTGAACTGAACCACTTCTATGCATTGGTCTGCGAGTGCAATGACATAGGCTAGCACCTCATCTGCATGGCATTTCCTCATGAGCTTACCGGCCAGTAACTAGGTGGCGACACACACCTCTTGGTCTTTGATGCTTGTTATTAAATACCCTTGATTTCGCTTTTCCAGCTTATATTTAACCTTCATGGCTTTGGCGAGGCCCACGTTGCTACTCGTTCCGGCTATGTCAGCAGGATTGTTTCCTTTAGTAGGCAACTATGAGATTTGGTATATTAAATTGGCTGTGATGGGAATCAGTTCCTCCAGCCAGAAAGACCCATCATGTACTAGACATAGTAACTGTTGGATAACAAAAATTGTGATGGCTGTGAAGTGATAGTGGGGTATCCAGCTTAGATTAAGTAATCTTTTCTTCTCCACACCCCGTAACCACTTATGTTGCAGTAATTTCTCTG
Organism: Pinus taeda; assembly: GCA_000404065.3. Taxonomy (NCBI): domain Eukaryota; kingdom Viridiplantae; phylum Streptophyta; class Pinopsida; order Pinales; family Pinaceae; genus Pinus; species Pinus taeda. The sequence continues at coordinate 165,668 of APFE031070472.1, forward strand.
CAGCTAACTAGGGAAACTTCTCAATGCCCGCGAGATCCCAATCTTCAAACTTGATATTCAATACCCGACTTCGCGGCAGACCATCAGACCTTATTTCATCTGGAAGAAGCGGGGTCTGGAGCATACTCTTCGTGGCCTCTTGGTCCTTTAGAATCTTGACCATCCCTTTTCATGGAGAGATATATGACAGTAGCATTATCACTGAAGGTACTTGGGAAACATTTTCCTCTTCCTCATCCTGTACTTCAGTCTGAGCGACCGGGGTGTTAGTGTCAGTCTTTCCAGCCTTCCTCCAGTGATCAAATGTGCTCTTACAAAGTGATTTTGAAGTGTCAAGGTCAAATTTTGTCATTTCAGTGAGTCTTCAAGC
>APFE031070472.1:177242-211816 GCA_000404065.3 Pinus taeda
CTCTGCTTTTAAGTTTGTTTAATTTCAATGTTTTCTATTGTCTAAAGAGAATTCAAAGTTATTGTTTGCTCTCTTTAGCTCTCTCACCTATCATTCCTAATCATCCACCTCAATTAAAGGCATCAATACTATCTCCTACTTCGCCCCAAAGAACCCCCTACAGAAACTGTGTCCAATCCCCGCACCCAAATTGCCCTCTCCTCAATTTGCCAACAAAAACCCAAAAACCCCAAAATCAGTCTTTCTGATCAGTTTACTAGCCTAATATCAGTGTTACCTTATTGGTCTTCTCATCTATTGGAGATTTTACGAGATAGACTGGAGAGAGCCTTCTCCTGCCCCGTAGGGCTAGCTACGAGGCTAAATGGTTTGATGTAGCTTTGAGGTTTACCTGTCTCAGCGTGAGGTGAAATTTCAAGCGCTAACACGGGGGTTGTAAATCTTCCTCTTCCTCCTCAAGTTCAGTGGTGATTGCCTTGCCCTTTTCTGCCATTGACAATTTACTGAATCGCGGTGATGCCCAGACTGGTCCCATAGTCTATTTATCTTTTCGGTGTTGTAGCGTGCATGGGGAATTTGGAATCTCTGGGGTAGCGGCCGCCTGTCCCAGCTCCTCCTGGTTTAGATAGGGTTCTTTCGCTAATCTTTCTCTGGTTCTAAACATGGTTTCTATCCTGGATTCACTCGGGTATGTATTCATGGGTGGCAGGTAGCGGGGTGCTTGCTACCCCAAGGGGTTTTATAAGAACGTGTGAATTTGAATTTGACCCTTCCCTCCACTTCTGATTCATTAATATCTTCTTCGTGGCAGATCTTTTCGTATCTAACTCAGAATGCCTGTCTTAATGGCCTGCCTCCTGCTCCTCTCGACTGTAAATCAACCTTCTTCTCATGAATAGTGACGTCAACAGTCACCTCCCAACCTTTCCACGTCGCACCGCAGCTTCTCATGCGCGACTGTGATCCAGATGACCCACTGGTCCTGTGCGGAACGTCATTTTTGTGTAGCTCTTGTGCAAACTTTTTTATAGTCCTACACCTTCTTTCAACTGCTTGGAGTGTTGAGACTGTGCTTTCCATAGATAGTCAGGAGGTCACACCCCATATGCAAGACTTCCACTTCCCTGCTAGCCAGGGCTATGGGCACCCTTCTCGTACCTTTGTATCCAGTAGCGTGTCATGTTCTATGCTCCCTTGTTCAGTAGGGTGTGGTCACAACCATGATAGCACGGTTGTAGCTTGTTCTAGTACCATAGTAGTGCCAACCAGGTTTGGTCCCCTTATTCTTAGATTTGCGCGGCCCGCGTGTGCGACTCTGATTTTTATTTTGCTGATTTCTTCGTCCAACCTCGCGCTTTTCGTCCTTAGTCATGCCCATTGCTCATAAAGTTTGTGAAGTTTCAAGCTACCATGCCGAATGGCTTCCTGCAACTGCTGAATTCCTTTGCCCAAGTCCTTGCGTTTAGTCTGAACTGTAGGGGTGGTGGTAGGGGAAATTATCTCCGCCTTCCTTGTTTCATCTTGTCTGAGCGTGGATAGGGCCATCTTTGCACACCCCATTTTTTTTATGGTCCTATAGGCCCATCGAACCCTTGGTATGCATAGATTTAGTTGGGGAGGTGGTTGAATAGCATATGGCTACATCCCTCGTCGTAGGTGGGTGCCCAAACCACATTCGATGCTGAAGGCCTCCAACCCATACATGTATCTGCCTTCTACGTTTGTGCTCGTTCCACCTAATCTTCCCAGGTGTACTCCACCCTATGTAGTTGTTGTGTGCATCACCCCTTCTTGCTCACCATGCCGCTTCTGCTCCATAATTGTATTTCCCCAGTGGTGTACGAATTCCTCCCCATTAGTTGTGCCACACTCTGCTGTTAGTGTCCTTACTTTAGTTGTCACGCACTGCAGTGATCTAATCATCATAATACAATTTAGTGTTGTTATTTCATGAAATCAGTTCTGCCATCGCTTTATCTCTTCATCTGAATCTGACGTGCTAGAACTGTCATGTTCCCATGAGATTATCCCTTCCGCTATTGGATTCACCTGATCCTGGTATTGTGTCATTATCTGGTAAATGCAGTCTAGTTCATTGTCACTGTCCTCATCGCACATAGGCTCAGTGTAGCGCGCTCCTTCAGTTGGATCCAACAGAACTATTACATGTAGAGACATTTTCTCAAAAATCATTTTTTGCTTCTTCAAGTTGATGATTCCATTCATGTCAGTAACCCAATCTATCCTTAATAATGCAGGGTAAGGGTTACTATCATCCACAATCTCTATTACCTTGAAATATGATTATGTGCTCACGCCATTAATATCCACAGTTACCCCTTGTAGTCTTCCCATGGGCACGATCTTTTGCTTATTTGCCATCCTTAATTGAATAGGAGACCACTGTAACACGGGCCGACCCATCCACTTCCAAGTCTGTATTAGTAACATGTTCTCGTCCAAACCTAGGTCGAGAACTACCTAATCCATATCATATTTGCCAATTTGTGTTGTTAGCCTCATTTCCCTCCCAGTACGGAAAGTATGCTTTCCCATCTTTCGAACTACGCACAGTTCCCCTGGTCCTACGCAACTAGTGATCAACTCTTGGAGTCCTTTAAGTGCCTTATTATCTCGTAGCAGCGTCATGCATGTCTCTAAAAAGGTAGTAAGCATGGATGGATCCATTCCCAGTTTTGGTTGCTCCTTACTACCTGAAGTAGAGACCTACGCAAAGCTCTTCGTAGCGTCCATATCTGTTTCCTTCGTGTGTTCTGAGTTAAGTTCAGATTCCTTCGTAGGGGCCTTGAAAACCAATGTACCATCCTCAGGTTGCTTTTCCTTATCCTCCCTTGTATTCATGCCACTTATAAGCACCATGTTCACATTGGGGTCTCGTTCATTTGGTTCCAACCTCATCATTTGGATATTTCGAGTTGGAGCAGGCTGTAGTATGCCTTTCTCACACATTTGTGTGATCAACATTGGATAATCTACCGCTTCACAATCAAACTGATAGCAATATGGGAAACATATTATGGTCAGATTTGTACAGTCATGCGCGTAGTGCCTAGGTCCTCCACAAATGTAGCAGATTAACTGTCCACACCCTCGTCCTGGTCCCATCCGTCCTTGCCCTCATCGTCGCCCTTGGAAGCCACCCCGCGCTATTGTTGTAGCTGGATCAAGGCCTCACATTTATATTTGCATTCGATAGGCTGGGGTCCTGTCCATCATTAGTTCACAGCTTCGACATGTTCACTCATCATGACCCACTGATCTATAGAAATTACAATATGGTTGCTGCGGAGTCTGGGTGTATTTCTGCAACAGGTGACAATTTTCCGTTGCATGTTTTCCTCCTACTTGACAAATCGTGCACCAAAGAGTAGCAGATCCATTCAGACCTGCTTGTGCCTTTGGTCTCAATGACATTAGTCCCCCTCTTGCCAAATAGTTCGTGAATACAGGACAGTGATCCTTATCATGACCTAGCCCTTCCATTTTATGCACCATACTTCTTTGTGTGCCTCTAGCTGGGGTGCCCTATCCTACTTTAAACTCTGCATCTCTAAATATAGGTTTTGTAGGTGTGCGTGGATTTGCTGGATTCCCAACCCCGGATCTTGTATCAGTGTTTCGTGCAACTTCATCGCCATTTCCAATGCCTCTGCCTAGGTTGAGAGCTTTTATTGTGACAATGCTATCCTTAGGTGTGGTGTCAAAGATACCACAAACGACGTGTGGTGTTGTGCATCCGTCAGCATCATATTAGCCTCATGGATCGTACTTTTTAGCCTTTGATCTAGATCCCAGGGGGTTTCACCTGGAAGCATCGCGATATCCTTGAATCTTATAATCAACTGCGTCTCCAATTTCAGTCGACTAAACTCTCTGTTCAATGCACTTTGGATTTCTGCTATTTTGGCATTCGGGTGATCATTTGAGTGTTTGATATACCAAGTCAGCATGCGATCCTGCAATGCACTTACCAATGTGGCAATTTTAATGTTATCATCCGTAACCCCATGCACTTCCCATACTGCTCTTACTATGAACCAAAATTGATCGGGATCTTTATTTCCTACCCCTCTGAATATAAGCAACTTGATCATGCTCGCCATGCTAAACTACTGGTTTGGTGGAGGCAGAGTGGGTGAAGTTGGAGGTGAAACAGGCGATGGGAGTGGTGGCGTTAGTGGAGATGATAACTACAGAATGTGCTGCCCGATCAAACTAACTGCACTCCTTAGAGAAACCCAAGCACGCTCTTCCCCACTCACTCGTGGTGGTGAAATTAAAGGACTGCTTCCTAACCCTTCGATCCCTTTGAAGCTCCTTCTGCTTCACATTGTTCCACTCATTAATGTATTTGCATCACCCGTTTTTCACATAACAACATTTTAATCTAGGTATTCAAGGACTTGATGTACTTACCTTGCAGTCCTTTGAGAAAACGTCTTTCGGCTTCGCTATAGCTAACAGTTGTGTCTATCACAAATTCAATGATAAACCCTCCTATTATCTGATCCAACCAATGATCTACGACCTGCATGATCTTATCTTCAGATGCCTCTAGACTACGCACTAGCTCTGAAGTCCACACTATCAACTGATCAAGCTTGCACCTTCTTGTGCTATCTGCTAGCCTCACGATTCACTCATACAGTTTTGTCGCGAAGGACACGAAGAAGATCTCATGGATTTCCATGTATATGTAGCAATCCAACTACCTCTTCTCAGATATTTGCGGGGTTATGTTTTCCTACACCACGAACTCGTGAAGCTTCTGATCCAACCAATCTTCAATCTATTTCTTTGTAGGGTTCCAGTGTTCTGACATCAGACATCCCTTAGGCAGATCTTGGTCCTAGCAACGGAACCATTTTTTGGCTTGTTGGGGCCTAACCCAAGTTCAAAAGAGTTTAAGCCAAACAAATCCTACACTACTGGCCCTTTCAGCAACAATCCATGAAGTGCAGACTAAAGTCTCACCTGAGGTAGTAGGGGAGGGTGCTGGAACCAGGTTTCCGCACCCTAGGGATGTCTTGATGAGGTCTGGTGGGGTCACAACCCAAACTACGCACTCATGCTACTCTGCGCAGCTGTCTAGCCTTCGCAAAGATCCGTGACGGGTTGTTTCCTAGATTTTTATTATTATTGCAGTTATTATAGATCTAATCTATCCCTTAATGTCTTTAATCAAGCATTCAATAGTTAAAACTAGTGCGCAACCATAAATCTTAAAGATACGTATAAAAACCATAACATAAGCACAAACGTATAGATCTGTGGTCAGATGCACAATAATTCAGAAACACTTATCTTTATTAACCTTCTGTTTAGTACAATCCAATTCCACCTTGCGTACATAGCTGCAAGGGTCCCTGTACACAGTTGTGGACTCTACTAGGCCTCTACGTACACAGCTACAAAGCCTACTCTAACTACTACCACCCACGGCTCAGACTTACAGACTCAAAGCACTCTTGCTTTTACACACCCATACACTTTAGATCTCCAGCAAGGCTACTACTAAAAACTGCCCTCTAAACCTAGAATCTTGCTTTATTTATACATTCCCATGGTTCGCGAACCATGGGCAGGTCGACATGCTTTCTATTATCTTAAATTTTTCTCAGGCGAACAACCCTTTGACTTAACTCATTACAATTCATGCTCCGCTCACTTTGTGGAACCTTTACCATACTTTTTACCCAAAATTATGGGCTTTAAGCTCCAAAACCGTTAGACGGGGGATCCGTTGCCCAACAGTAGGATGTTTGCATGTGATTCTAGATCCAAAATCCCTTGATCCATTTCATATTCCCTAATCTACGCGGTCAATCTCATCTCTCTTCCTGTTCATGTCATATGCTTTCTGAGCTTCTCGACTACACGCGGTCCCAACACATCTGATTATGAGTTCTTGTAGCCCCTTCATAGCCTTGTTGTTGTACAACAGCTTCATGAATGTCTCCAAAAAGGTAGCGAGCATTGAATGCTCCATTTCTGGTCCAAGTTGGTCTTTACTACCTGAAGGGGAGGCCTCCGCAAAACCCTTCTTAGCTTCCATGAATGTCTCCTTAATGCGCTCCAAATCAAATTCTGGTTCCTTTGTGGGAGCCTTGCGAACCCAGGCACTTTCTTCGGGCTACTTGCCTTTGTCATCTCTTGTTGTACTACCACTTCGGAGCACGATATTCACATTCAGGTCTTCCTCACGTGTCTTAGACCTCATCATTTGCATGTTCTAAGTCGGGGGAGGTTGGAGTGTTCCTTTATCGCGCAGGCTCGCTATCAGCATTGGACAGTCCTCTGTCTCATGATAAAATTGGGTACAATACAAGCATGATGGTCTCGTTGGATTTGTACAATCATGAGAATAATTCCCCGATCCTCTGAAAATATAACATATCAGTTGTCCACGACCTCTTCCTGGTCCCATTCCACCTCAACCTTGTCCACGCCCCTGAAATCTAGTGTGCTCCATCCCTGCATTTTGATCAAGGGCCTGTGTTTCGGTCTGAACTCTATAGGTAGGAGTCTGATCCATCATCAGTTCATAACTTCAACAAGTGCTCTCATCATGACCTACTGACCTGTAGAAATTATAGAACAACTGGTGGGAACTCTGCGTATACTTCTGTAATAGATGATAGATATTTGTAGCATGCTTCCCTCCTATCTGACAAATTGCACACCATAATGAAGGCATCGTGCTCGGTCTTGCTTATGCTTCTAGTCTCAATGGCATTGGTACTCCTCCCGTCACGTAGTTCGTGAAGACTGGACAATGGTCCTTGTCATGTCCCTGGCCCTTGCACTTTACACACCATACCTCCTCGTGCACTTCTGGGCGAGCTGTCCTATCTTGTTTCAAATTGTGCATATCAAGACACAAGTTTTTCAACTGTGCATGGATCTATTGAACTCCCAGGTTAGGATCTTGTATCGGGGTCTCATGCAGTCTCATTGCGATCTCCAAGGCCTCGGCCTAAGTGGATAACTTCTGCTATGACAACACGTTCCTTAGATGCAGCATTAGCGATGCTACAAACCATGTGCGGTGCTGCCCATCTTTCAAGGTCATTTTGGCTTCACAAATCATACCCTTCAATCTCTAATCCAGCTCCCACGGGGTCTCACCTAGAAGCATCATGATTTCCTTAAAGCTGATGATCGATTATGTCTCTGGCTTTGGTCTGATAAATTCCTTGTTTAGCGTAGCTTGGATATCCATGATCCCTGTGTTCGAATTGTCATTAGAGTGCTTAATGTACCAAGTCAGTGTGTGATCCTGCAAAGTGTTGAACATCGTTGCTTTCTTTATATTATCATCCGTGACTCCCTGTGCTTCCCATACAACCCTTACCACAAACCAAAACTGGTCAGGATCTTCATTCCCTACTCCTTTGAACACCAACAATTTTATTACACTTGCCATATTGAACTGTGGTGTGGGTGAAGAGGGGGGTGAATATGGTGAAACTAGCGGTGGTGTAGGTGGAAGTGGTATGCGTGGAATTTTCTACTTTATCAAACTAATCGCACTTCTTGGTGAGAACTTTGCGAGCTCTTCCTCACTTTCTCGCGGAGGTGAAATCAAGGGGCTAGTTTCTAGTTCTACACTACCTTCATTTCTGTAGATCCTCCCACTCCACATAGTCCCAAACATGAATTTATTTGCATAACCCGCTTTTCACATAGTAGCATTTTAATCCAAGTGTTCAAATATTTAATGTACTTACCTCATGGTCCTTTGAGGAAACATCATTCTACCTCGCTATAGCTAACTGAAGTATCTACAACAAATTCAGTGATAAATCCCCCTATAGTTTGATTGAGCCAGTGATCCACAGCATGCACGATCTTATCTTCCTATGCTTCTAGTTGGTGCACCAACTCTAGAATCCACACAATAGGTTTGTTGAGCCTACACCTTCTTTGACTATCTGCTAGCTTCGCGATCCACTCGTACAACTTAGAGGGGAAGGATGCAAAGAAAATTTCGTGGATTTCCATATATAAGTAGCAACCCAACCAATTTTCCTTCGATAATCATGGATTTTTGTTTTCCTGCACCGCGAACTTGTGAATCTTCCTATCCAACCACTCTTCAATTCCTTTCTTTGTCAGATTCTAGTGATACGACATCTGACATCTCTTATGTAGATCCTAGTCCTGCAACGGAACCATTTGTTGGCTTATTGGGGCCTAACCCAAGTTCAGAGTTAATTTATCTAAACAAATCCTGGTACTACTGGCCCTTTCGGCAATAGACCACTGAGCGCAGACTAAGGTCTCACTCGAAGTAGTATGGGAGGGTGCTAGAACCAGGTTTCCACACCCTGGAGATGTCTGATGAGATCAAGTGGTCCGTGGTTTGACCCTGTGCACAGGTTTCATTGTGCACTTTCCCGTACCTCATAGCCCGATATACTGCCTACGCATAGCCCTACTTAGGGGCTGAATGCTGTGCTTTTGAGTTATTACCCAAGACTTTACTGGTATTCCAATGTTAGTTGATTATCTTAGCCTACTTGCATGCTTTAAGTTATACTTAACAACATAAACCATTCATACAGGTGCGCGCAGTAAATAAACAATATATTTGCAAATTACATCAAACATGTATTAACCCAAGAATAGATACAAAAAATTATGATAAACTTCTCTTTATTAATTCCTTCCTCGGTTACAGACTCGATTTCGCCCTGCGCACTCAGCTGCGGACTACTAGGCTTCTGTGCACTCCGCTGCAGAGCCTTCTCCTACTCTACAACCCAAAGACACTTTACACTTGTGACTCAATCACTTAGACTTGTTATTCTTCTCTATCCTTATCTATCTTTTACACTTAGAGCCTCACTCTATTTATACAATCCGATGGTCCGTGGACCATGGGTAGGTCTATCCAACCAACAATAAATTATAAAACTTAGGGCAAACAACCCTGTGACTCTATCATACTTTGGTTCCCTGTGCCCTCAATTCGTGAAGCTTTACAACAAGATTCAGTCAAAACTTGGGCTTTGAGCCCCAAAACATGCCTTGGGTAGATTTCATGCCCAAAATTGTGTTCGTATAGATAAATCTCTCGAAGGAAAGCATGTTGGTTACGAATCAGTTGATTGGGAGAGATTGGTTATTATTGATCTATTGGATCAAGGGGTGTTGAGGCTTTGCGAGTGAAGCATTACCTAGGGATGCATTTGGCTGGCACTTTGTGTTGATGTCCAAGTCCCCAATGTTGGAAAGGTGGAGTTGGTGATTAAGCTCTAACACACACCTAGATTTTGGGTTAGTGGTTAGCAAGTAATCCTGATGGTATCTAGAGGGGCTAAAATATTGAGTCCACCTTAGTCCCACCTGGATAGATTTCCCTGGGTGGGAATCTAGTCCATGGCATTGCAGTGCCTAAATTGTTGAGTGCCTAGTTGGATAGATTTCCATGGTCAGGGATCTAGTCCATGGCATTGCGGTGCCTAAAAGTTCTTCATGTTTTATATAGTTTGATATCTTCCATTATATATGTACATTATGAGTACCTCCCTAGTTAATAGGGAGTGTTGGAAAAAATAACTATGTTTGGTCTTTAATAATGTAATTGAGTCATTATGTAATGTACTTGTCAAAAGAATAAAGAAAATATTTTTTTTTATTATTGTTGTGACATATTAAAGCATGGGTTTGATTCTTGCGTCACCATGTTTTAGGTTAAAGTCGCCATTGAGGACTTATAGGATCTATTTTGAGTCTATATAATTATTGTACATTTAAAAAGACCCCTGTTAGGCTTCTGAATCATGTAAATCAGTTAAGTATTGAGTTAAATATGAATTATGGAACCTCCATAGCATGTCACCCTAAGAGAAGATCAAGTCGGACTAAGGACCCATTGTACCCCACAAGAAGCCTATAAAGGAAGGACTACGAATTCATTTGGAGCATCATTTCTATTTCTCTCTCTTCTGGGTAGAAGTGCGAAAATCTATTTGCTGGGTTGAAGTGTGAAGTAGGAGGCTAGGAACATCCACTGTCAGGAAGCCGCAGTGAATCCAAGTTTGGGGGAGTCTAAGGAATCAAGGAAAATCAAAATTTTGGTGGTGGTCCCTCTTTGTTTCATGCTCTGGATTGAAAAAACGTAGTATCCCAAGTTGGACTGTTGTCGGAAGCCGTGAATTGCTGCAAGTTGCTGCATAATCAAAGTTGCTGGAAAGAGATCAATCTTTTGGAGGATGACTTGGTGTGGAGGAAAGGTTTGGTCAAGGTCTAGGGTGAAGAGTCTCAAAGAATACTATTGAAGGGAAGAATTACTTTGATTTGGTTTTCCCCTTTGAGGGGGGTTTTTCCCTGGCATGTGCCTACATATTAAGTTCATTGTTTTATGTATTGCTTCTTTGTGTAATTGCTTAATGAACTAAAGAAAGAAGATATAAAGAATCGTAATAACAAGTAACATCACAAGTAATTATCAAGATCAAGAAAATCTTTATTGCCTTCCTAATTTTCCAACAATTCTAAGCGATGATATCCATAATTAGAGGGGATTGATTCCATGATATGGGGGATGAAATCCATATTTCCCAGGATGAGGTTGAAAGAGGTAGGAGCTCCAGGTCTAGTTGGTTGAGGTAATATTATTCAACAGGGTTCCATACTTTACCTTCTTACTTTTACCCACGTTAAAAGGGTATCACGCTTTGTAATGGAGAATAATGCATCACTCTGCACAAGTTTCAATGACTTGAACTGTATTGTCACAATTTGTGTCTAGGAGAGGTGTGACACTGCTTAGAATTATGGTTTCTAAGAAATGTAATCCAGGATTCTTGGGGTATTCAGAATAGTTTTTCTTCTAAATTTGTAGGGGATTACTCAGAAGGGTTCTTTGGATAGCGAGGGATCTAAATTTTGAGTCATTTTCCCTAATGGCGACAAAATGACGTGTAATAGATTTCCCCCTAAAGCGCAAAGTCAGAAACTGTGTATGAGGGTTGAAGTTATTTATCATATGAAATTACGAATCAAATTTCAATTGGTTGAAGACACGAAAGTAGAAAATCAAGGATCTTAATACAATGTAATAATGAAATCATGATTGAGGTAGGCATTCCCATACTCAGTATAGTATATCAATAAATCTAAAACTAAGTATGGAAATGTGTAAAAATCCATCTGAACAAATCAAAGTCAAGATCACCAAAAATAAATTGTGGATCCAAGCTTGAATAAAATCAATATAAATATAGAAATGATCATACAATATGAATTTGTACATTAGTCATTAAAACTCCATGCAACCTGTATTAATGAAACTAGATCTAGGGTCTTTATCACTGCCACTCAATAGTACTAGTCTAACCATGTGAATCAACGTGTCGAAGTGGAACATGGGAGACACCATATGATTACTGGTCAATTATGAGAATCTAACATCAAGGGAAAACACCAGTAATGTCAATGAATCTCAAGGTACACTTATTCTATGAAGTGTGAATGAATGATTTGTAGTCGAACAATCACAAAATATTTCGATCAAAGGCCAATGATGTAAATCTTTCATCGAAAGTGAGGAGACTTTCCATTGAATCTTGCAAGTCCCAAGGCACTATAGGGAGCTTCTAAGTCAACTTCCTAGATAATGTGTTGAAGTCGATAGGAAGTGACTCATCCCAGGAGGGTCTTGATGTATCCCCCATCAACGACACGAAAAAGGTATCAGTTTTTTTATTAGGAAAAATGAAGTAATTTACGACTGACTCAAGGATGATGAATTATAAGTAGTACAAAATATTTTAATTGAGGTTGAACTTCTCTTGAACATATCAGTGACACTATACAGAGTTGGAAATATTGACTCAAATATGGGATCAAAAAACAATACGAATATTTTCAAGGAGGTGTGATCAACAAATAGGTAAGTGGATTTCCCAACCCAATCAGACATGAAAGTGAAAGAGTGTCATGTTCAAGAGCGACTTACTTCCAAAATCAAAATTTATACATTGCTTTTCCTAATTTTACCCTACCATATTTGGAAAGTACCTCTTTATTTTTATCAAGCTTGAGGAGGATAACATATGATTGTAGTATAAGCTCACCCTTCAAATAAGTCCTTTGAAGTATTTTAATGAACCCTAGGAAGGGGTGGTTTGGTCTCATCATGCCTGATGAGTCCTACACTATTTATGTTTTATGAGTCCAGTGAAGGGGCAACTTGATTCCTTTTTCACATTTAGAGAGTTCGAAAAATAGATAAAGAGAAAACTACTTAGTGTTCTTCTTTGTAAATTTAGTCCCCCGAGCCTGAAAAAGTGTAAAATAATATAAGCGAAAACTCTTTTGACTATGATCAATTAAAGTATATGTTTTCCATAAATAGTTTATGTATTCCATAAAAGGGGTAAAATTATGTTAGGTAGATGTCTTTTCATATACTTTAATGAGTTCAAAAAATAAAAGTTTACTCTGTAATATTTTCATATTTTGAGAGTAAAAAAAGAGCTTTAAGGTAACTCCATGGGGTTCCTTTTTCATTTTATTTTAACAAGCACAAAAAAGTGATAAAAGTATTCTCAATTACTTATTCTCATGTATTTACGAGCACGAGAAGGAACAAAGACTATGTTCGAGATAAGTTTCACTTTTACACAAGCTTGAAATAGAGAAAAAATTGTGCGTGAAATAGGTTTCATTTTTACACAATATTGAAATGAAAACAATTATGCTTGGATGCTTATTTCATTTTTAATGAGCTTGACACAGAAAAGAAACTTTTCTCATGGAGAGTTTTCATGGATTCCAAGAGGACAATGATCTAGAAGGAATACATGCCAATTAACATGCCTCGATCATGGCTTCTGTTATCACAAAACCTAGCCCTGATAGGCTGCTGATCAGGTAGACCTTGAATAATTGTTTCAAACCTACTTTAAGCTGAGGCTTAGCCTCCCCAACCTGAGAGGGCTCTCTCACAAGATTAAAGATTTTGATAATGAATAAGATGTCTAACTCTACGAAACAAATGAACAAGTGTAAGAGGTTGAAACACAATTAGAAAGTATCCATTAGGCTTATGGAGTAAAAAATGCTTTAGTATTGAGAATAATGCTAGCTTTACATAGAATTCATGGCATAAGAAGTCAACATATGGAGAACACACCAGATACACATAGGACCAATATAGTTTACAAATGTATGAAGGAAATTAGAGCACTATTAGTGATTTCTAAGTAATCACACATTCATACCACTGTAGATAATAGGAAGAAAGCAATACAAGACATTCAAAACATCGAATTCCTTTTGATTCCTGAGAAGCAAAGCCATGTGCTGTATTACGAAAACAGAGTCTTTACACAAAGCACAATATGAGAGCTTTTCTTAATAATTTTCCAACCCCTGGTACATTGCTCTTTCTCTTATATATAGAATTCTTTACATAGCTGAGATTCCTCCTCCAGCATGAGGGTAACTCGAATTCCTCCTACTATGACACTTGCTCATACTTTAAAACTAACTATTAATGTAACTAATTGTTGACTAACAGTTCTAGTGACCTAAGACAATTAGGAGTATAACTCCTCATCATGTTGGCAGTAGCTTTAATTACAATTAAACTCATTCTCTCACAAATGGATCTCTTGAGCTTAGCTGTGGTGAAGGTTTGAAACTGCCTACTGACTCTTGATGCCTTATCCCTGAATTGTTCTGAAGTTTAAGAAGTTGTTCCTATTTTTCTGCTTTGGCCTCCACAAGGATCTTCGAAATCAATTATCCCCTTTGTTTCTTTCAATTGCATAAAAATTCATTTGATTATTTTTTTTTCCATGCCATGTGTACCTTGCTCCAAAAATAGTTCCTTTTGTCCCTCAAAATTTTCCCATCGAATGATAATATGCTGCTACAGTAGTTTTGTAGCGCGCTACGAAACCGTTATGCATTAGGCATCACCTACAGCAGTTTCGTAGCGTGCTACGAAACTGCTGTGTAATTTCAAAAACACAGCTTAGGATCAAAATTTTACTTTCTTGGGTGTTTCTTTTTTCTGCAATGGCTTTTCCAACTGTCATGAAGCTTTTCAAACTGAATATATAGACACCATCTTTCAAGGTAAGCAAAAAGGTAACTCATCAAAATTTAGGGCCTTACTTGCTGCGTAATTTCTTATAGCTAGGATGTCCTTCATGCTGGTTCAGTTGTATCTTCAGATCTTCGATTTTCCTCTTCATACTTCTGATTCCAGCTCTCAATTTTGCATTGACCCTTGTAATGTGTCTTGCTTCTTTAATTGCAGGGACTGTCTAGGTGTAGCATTGAGCATGACAATTGACCACTCTGGGTATTGAAGTCATTTTATCTTCCCACAGAGCCTCCATTTTATTAAAATGAGCTTCATTGATTGCATGTTTCCTTGAGGCTTTTCTCAGTTTAGCGATTTCAAGATTTGCCAAATTCCATTTCTCTTTCAACTCTTCAAAACTATACTCCTCCTACTGAGAAATGGCTGCCTTACCATTGTCATTTTTATGTAGCCGTGATGATGTTTCTGATGAAACCATAGGTCTTTTATGAGGTCTTGTTACCTTCCTTGTTTCGCTTGCTTCTGGCAATGCCTCTTGTACCTCTTTTGATAGCCTCATTGTAGGTCTTCTTGGCTTAAAATCAAATTCAGAGACCTGATCTTCAAATTTGAGATTTTTAGAGGATTTGGCCCTTTTGATTTTGCCTTTACTTGTTTCTATCAAGTCTTCTCGAACCAGAGGAGATTCTTCAATGTCGATTGCCTACAACAAATCATTCAGAATTCCCTTTTAAACCGGTCTTCCCTAAGTAATCGCTGTCTTGTCTTTTTCTTTAGCTAACTGACTCCTCGTTACTCTTCTATGGACCGTTTCACCTATAGATTTCTCTTGTAATGCCCCTTTGATTTGAGCTTTGCCTTTCTGTGGCTGTTGGGGTGTATCCTGCATCATCAATGGTCTTGTGGGCTCCTTTACCTACTTCCTAGCTTTTAGCTTCACAAATCTCCTGGACCTTGTTTCTACACGTGGATCGACTATTGGTGAAGAAACCTTCGTAGCCTAAGGACTAAGACCAGTTTCATCCTTGAAGTCTGACATAAACATGAACAAGGACCAATCCCTATCTATCTTCTAGAGCTCATGCAAAATGATCAACTTGATTAAGCCATGATGAAACAACGAGGCCTCAGAGGCTTCCTTCCTCAACTGAACTTTATCACACATTTTGCCTAGTCTACGAAACAAATAAAAAGGAAAATTAAGAGATATCTTTCCAGTAAAATTAAGCAGGAGTTTGAAGTGATAAGAATACGCCTTATGATAACACCCCTCACATGTGAAATATCTTTGTATGCAGGTAAGAAAATTGGCATATGACTCTTTGACAAAACTCCTGGGCACTGACTTGTTCAAGTCCGAATCAATGAACTCTGGCTTCAAAAATTCCTTGCATGGAGTCATATTAAACTTGAATTTTTTAAACCATATTTCTTGTCCCCTTGGGATTTCAGTGACTGCAGATATAACCTCTGGAGAGATGGGTAATTCGAGCACCCCAACTTTCGAATTCAATCTGGTGAAATTTAAAGCAAATTCCTTGGTGACTTGCATATGACCACCTTGAAGTTTCTCACAAAATCTCCAACAGCCAACCTGTTTGAATGCTCGTTCAACTTCACTATTCTTTAGGATAATATCTAAGACTTTAGGTTCGTTCCTTAAACACCTTCCTAACCTGTGCTCCTTTCTTTCTGTAGACCCCTCCATGGAATTCTTGCAACATGAATATTAAAGAAGCCTGCAACGTCTCAATTTCGATCACTGCCTCGCTTGATCTTCAAAGAATTCAAATTTAACTGCCTCGCCTGTCAATTTTCTCCTCATGCATGAAACCAAACATAAATCATGGTTATGAATACTTGGCTCTTTTTGAAACTTGCAACCTGAGCGTACCAAGACACCTAACGACTCTAATGATGAGGATAAGTGGTTGAATATGATAGGCGAAGTGTATAAGCTAACAAATGATGATGTAAACATAATGGATTTTGATAGATTTGACATTTGTGTGAGATTTGCTACGGATCCGCACGAATCCCTGATTTCGTAGTGCAACCATTGCAATTCTAGGTTTTGCGCTACGAAAACACCTAGACTGGGTTTTTTGCGCTACGAAAACACCTAGACAGTTTAGTAGCGCATGAGAACCTTAAAACAAATTTGATACATGAAATCTATGTGAGTTGAGGAACCAGTGATGAATGAGAATGGAGTGTTGACCTTTATTTAACCATACCACCAAGACTCCTAGGACTTAGACACGAAAGCAAACATGGAAAAACTAAACCCGGACTAACACCTAACCTTTACAATCGAACCGATGTGAACAATTTAGAAATTGTTTCTTAGGTGATAACAGCTTCTAAGGGGTCTTCATTGAAAGGAAGAAAAATTCTCTAGAAGGAAAACATGCCAATTGACACACCTCAATCATGGCTTCTAAGAGGTATTCATTGAAAGGAACAAAAATTATCTAAAATGAAAACATGTAAAGGGACTTAATAGCTGTAGGAAAATCAATCTCCAATGTCCCCATTGAAGTGTCCATCATGTCATTTATTGGATATAAGTCAAAAGAAGTTGAGCATACAATGAGAGGCTATTTTTCAAAAGTGAAAGCATGGGACAAGTTCATAATTACCCTGTGGTGGGGGATACCACTTGCGTATAAGGAAATTTCAAGATAGTTAGGTGGTTGGTATTCAAATAAGGGCCACCAAATAAAAGCTAGTCAATATTCACAATATTTCCATTATGATATTATGAGTTCGATCCTGAGTGGAGTCACCAAATTGTTATCCAAATGAATCTCCTTCTGTAAATAGAAGAAGATATCCCTAGGCTTGGAAATCAAGCCTAGTAACAATAAAGACAAAATACACTATTTATTCTCTAGAAAATACTTTAACCATTCAGAGGTAAACTTACTCGATGACTAAAATAAGTCTTCAATCCTTTGTTTGCTTGAAATCCCGCTCCACTTTCAATCCCTGAAATGGAATCTGCAATGACAAAAAAGAAACAATATTGAAGTATACAATATATAAATGAATTTAAGCTATTTCTAACCAAAATGTCAAGGAGTTTTGATACATACATATGTAAACATTGAACACATTGTATGAGAAAAAAAATGCACTTTGTATTAACAATGGGAAGACAAGATTACAACCCTTTTGGCCTTGATGTCATAAGTACTCTTATAAGAAATCTCCAATCCTTCCTCTTGAAATGATAAACCTTCACTCTTTAATTTGACAACATCAGGGTACTTGAAATTCAACCCCTACTCATTAATCTGCATTATATTTACAGGAGAGGAGAGGAGGGTGGAGATCCATCTTCTAAGGGATGAGATCCACAATTAGAGGGGATTGATTCGCTGATAAGGGAGATGGGATCCATAATTCTTGGGATGAGGTCCAAAGAGGTAGGAGCTCGAGGTCTAGTTGGTTGAGGAAAGATTCCTCAATAAGGTTCTAGACTTTACTTTTTTATTTTTACCCATGTTGAAAGGGTGTCACACTTTATAATAGAGAACAATGTGTCACTCTACACAGGTTTCAATGAATTAACCTACGATGTCAAAATTTTTGTAAGGAGAGGTGCAACATTGCTTAAAATTAGGGTTTTTAAGCAATTTAACCCAAGATTCTTAGGATATCTAGAATTACTTTTCTTCTGTTTTTGTAGGGGATTACTAAGAATCATTCTTCAGATATCAGGGGATCTAGATTTAGGGTCATTTGCCTAATGGTGAAAAAATGACATGTAACAATAAATATCTATGATTAATAATGGATTTTATTTAAGTCTATATATAGTGATGAAAGTTATATACATGTATTTTAGGACAAGAGATTTCAAATAGCCTTAAGCTAAATCAAAGAAATCCAGCTTCAGTCTCTGTGGAATATGTATTTATTCAACATTTGATTAATATTTCCTTAACATGATACAATTTTTTAGTCATAAAAAATTGGTTCACCTAGTGAGTTTCCAATTGTTGGCCATCAAACAAATTCCCCTCTTATTTTTCAAATGAAACAGGCCCCTGTTCTTATTTTCTTGTTTATTTTTGGTTTTGTTACTTTGATTTTGAACTAGGATGATGATTAGTATTTCAAACCAACAATTTTATTCTATATTTTGACAGGGTTTTGTTCTCATTGGCATGTTGTTTGATGATGATCTCCAAATAACTAAAGAGCATATTCCAAATCCTAATGAAAATTGGTTGATGATTGTTTTCCTACACAGATAATGCTTCTTCATCTTTTTGCAGTTTTATGTATCACATCCCTTTGAGTAATATTGTAAAATTTCTTACCCATTGAATCAAGTAAACAACTAAATGTTGTGTTTGATTATGTTCTTAGAAAAGTTCTTGCCTTGGATATGAATTAAAATAACTCAAAGTTGTAACAACCCTGAGTTATATTTCCATGTAAAAAGGAAAAAATCAACCAAGGTCATGGGACACATATTCCAAGTTGAATTAGGGGAAGAACGTCACACTGGGGGTTATGTGTGGTTAATTAATGGCAATGGAAATTGGCATTGGCAATAGGAAAAAAGAAATAAATGGAAATTTAATATATAAAGTGAAGGAAAATAGGAGAAAAGGAAGACGGAGAGACAAGAATATGCATATAAGGGAAAATGAAGGAGATTGAAGGAAAAAAGAAAAGAAAAATAAAATAAAAGAGGAGGGAGAACATTCTATGTATCTCTTAGCTACTTTTAGTCACTCTTGATCACTCTTTGGTTAATATTGGACATTATAGCATTCACTTGGACATTAAAGGATTCTCAATTGGGCTTCGAGAGAGATAGCACTTGGACACAAGAAAGCAAGAAGCAATCAAGCAAGCAAAGGAATTCATGGGCAGCAAAGGAGAAGGTTGGAAAAGTAAGTACAACAAGAGGACATTGCAAGTAATAGGTTACATGTGTGATTTCCTTGCTGAGATTTGAATGCATGGTACACACATTTGGTTATTTGGTTAATTTGCTTTCATGGGCATGGGATTCACCTAGATTAATAATGGTTATAGATTTTCCTTTTCCATTTCCTAGATAATCATGATGTAGTGGTTTCCATATTTGTTTAAGATTTGGATGGCTTATAGATTTTAGATCTTGGTGAGGTGGGCTTAGGAAAATTCCCAAGGGTAGAGGGTGGAGATAGGAGTTCTCTTGGAACTCTTGATGGATGGGTGGAGATAGGAAAATTCCTTTAGGTATGTAGAAGAAAGTTAGAGGCATCCAAGATTGTTTTGGTGTTTGCGATTTATGGATCGATTGAGGTGAATCACTGTTGTTCAGGGTAGAGGTGGTTTAGCCTTTAAATTCCCAGGCTGGTTTTGTTTTGGTTTATCCCATGTGATCCCACATTCATGCTTGGAATATGGCACGGGGGTGATTGGCTGAAAAAAATATTTTGTTCAGCCCAATCTATGGTTGGGTGGTACATGGAAGTCCCAGACTTGGTTGGAATTTACATATATTATTATTTTTTATTATTTGGTGATGATCTATGAGAACAAGTTCTATTTTAATGTGTTATTTGATGGCTGGTTTGTCAAGGTGTCATTTTGCTTCAACGCTAGTTACGTGCATGGTATAATTCTCATTATATGATGTGCTCTTGTTATGGGTCTATTCCATGGTTTGACAAGATCTTGGTTATTTTGTATGAATGCATGAGCTAATATGTGTCTTTTGCAACTATTAAGAGAGGGAAGTAATCCTTCTTGATGAACATATGATGAAACTAATGAAATAGTGAACAAACCATGCATCCTTGACTCACATGTACTATGGTTACAAAATCTTTGCAAAAATAAATAACATGTGCTAGCAAGTTGGACCCCATTTCCAGCTCATGTTTACCCTCGTCAGCAAGTTAAAGTGGGTAAATGCAGGGTTGGGTTTTACATAGTGGTATTAGAATTTCCAGGTTCAAACACTTGGATTGGATGGGATTTATCATAGATGAAATGAAGAGCAAAGGTTTGCACTAGATATTTGGAGATTAAAATTTGTATCTTTGTGTTATTTTGAGGATGATTGCATGTTGGGTGCAAGTGGTTACTATTTGTTTAATTTTACTAGTAATTACTAAAATTCAGGGCTATGCAAGTTAATATGTGCATGTGGACATGCATGGATCAATGAGTACAATTGATTTCATTTTTATTTTATATATTTTATTGTGTGGAGTTTTAGAAGCTGGAAAATTGTCTATGTTTAGGGTAAATCCATCTGATATGGTCGTTAAAGTTTTAGATATTGGTTCATAATACTTTAGGAATTATGATCTGAGGAAGATGACCTTCATAAATGCATATTTAATTAGGTAATGTTGGAATTTATGACGTAAATTATCTTTTTTTAGGTTCTAGAATCTGAAAATTTATCCACATTAGGTGGAAATACCACTGATAATGTGGTAAAAATTTCATATGTTGGGTCACAATATTTTAGGAAATATGAACATAGGAAGTCGAGCCTTCTAAACGCTCCTAAAATCAGGCCTCAAACAATTCAAGTTGGAATTTCTATTATAACTTTTCTTCTGGGTCTTCCTAGGAGTTGAAAATTTGTCCATGATGAGGATAAATCCCATTGATATTGTGGTAACCATTTCAGATATTGGGCCACTATATTTTAGGATATATTACTAGTGGAAGGCGAGCTTTCTGAATGCTCCTAAAAGTGTGCACCAAATATGATTGTGTTGGTATTTTTGTTATAGCTTTTCCTATATGAGGTTCCAGAAGTTGAAACTTGAACCATAGTGAGGGAAACACCCACTGATCCTGCAGTTTAGTTTCCATAACTTGAGCTACTAAATTTTAGGATATACACATTGAATCATTTTCCATATTAATTTGCATGCAAAGTGTTCGATGAAATGCTTAAATGGTTCAATGATTCATTGCATACAAGCTGTTTTATAAATGCCCCAATGAATATGTTTTTTGTGGTTGGAGATAATATTGTTGTAGTTGATATATGCTTATTTGTATGCAAAGAGGTTCTTTTGTTAGTGTTTGTTCAATTTAGTGTCCTAAATTGCTCTACATAAATTATCAATCCAAGTATTGTAAAATGATGAAGTGTAGTGCACTATTTGTGCTAGCTAACCCTTCTTACTTTGTTGTTTTTATGTTTTATGTTGATTTGGGGGTTTACGGTCTTTTAATTCCTAATGATTTACAATGTAAATTATCAAAACTAAATCTAACTTCCTTAAAGACTGCTCAAAATCTAAAAATGAAAACAGAGTTAAGAAAGAAATGAAAACATAGCTAAGAAAGATATGGAAACAAATCTAAGAAAGAAATGAAAAAAAAGTTTCTATTCTTATTTTACCATTATTTCCAAATCATGAATTAAAACTGAAAGTGAAATTTGCAATTGATGTCTAACTAATTACAAAAATAAAACTAAATGAAATACTTGGTTACTCTGCCTCCCAATTTTGGGAGAAGTTTGGGAGGATAGAAGGTGAGATATTTTTCATTGTGGAATTTGTTTCCTCATCCACTATAGGGAATCCAAAAGAATTATCTATTTTCCTATTTCCTCTTCCTCCTCCATTATTTCCTCTACCTCTTCCTCTACCCCCTCCTCCAAATAATGTGAATTCTCCATCTTGTTCTTCTTCTGCCATTATAGTTTCTTCAGGGTCAGTATAGGGTTCAACCTGCAAGGTTACTTTCTCCTCCTCTGGTTCTTCTGTTAATGGGATATGGGAGAGAGGTTCTACTTCTCCTTCCTCACCAGATATTCCTAATTCTTCAACTAAAATGTGCTCCCCTGTAGAGGTGTAAAAGGCTACTCCTATTGTTGGAGATTCAAGATTTTTCTCCCCTAGGACCTACTTGGTAGAAGAAGTAGGAGATTCTTTTGATTGGATCTCTACCCCTAGAATTTTAGGAATTCTATGACTAGGAGTATGAGTTTGGGATGGAGGTGTATCTTTTCTTGTTCTTGGTGGAGTAGGTAGTGTTGAAGGAATTGAACTTCTACCTGTAGCTATAAATCTATCCCTAGAGTCTCTTTCTCTATGCATATTTTTTTTTGTTTGAATGTAAGAGATAAAGTTACCTAGTTACACTTCCCTGGCAACGACACCAAAAATGTTTGGTCAATTTAGTGTCCTAAATTTCTCTACAATTATCAATCTAAGTATTGTAAACTGATGAAGTGTAGTGCATTTTTTGTGCTAGCTAACCCTTCTTACTTTGTTGTTTTTATGTTTTATGTTGTTTTGGGGTTTTTTGGTCTTTTAATTCCTACTGATTTACAATGTAAATTATCAAAACTAAATCTAACTTTGTTAAAGACTACTCAAAATCTAAAAATAAAAACAGAGCTAAGAAAGAAATGAAAACGGAGCTAAGCAAGATATGGAAATAAAGCTAAGAAAGAAATGAAAACAAAGTTTCTATTCTTATTTTACCATTATTTCAAAATCATGAATTAAAACTAAAAGTGAAATTTGCAATTGATGTCTAACTAATTATAGAAATAAAACTAAATGAAATACTTGGTCACTCTACCTCTCAATTTTGGGAGAAAGTCTCCTTGGGATGACATTTAAGTAATTTTGTACTTCATTAATCTAAGAGAAAGCAAATACAAAGATGCATAAAGAACTCATTGCATAGATGAAATGTTCAAGCACTTAGTTAAGGATGAATTATCAACTTGAAGGGCTTTCCATAAACATACATTAGCACCATGAGCTAGTATTTTAAACTAAAAATGAAATGGAAAAGATAGTAAATGACATTGATCAGTTTAATTGAGAATTTAAATTAGCAAAACAGTGAATGAAGTAAACTATCCAACAATGTATCCTTATCATTCTTCAATCCTACTCTCATCCTAAAATAAGGTTAGTTTTTAATTGAAGAAACAAGATTACACTATTGAGTTCTATCTTCCAAACTACTGATAAGAACTAAAAAGAAATCAAGCTAATGGAAACTACTCTAAATTATAAACATTGTTAGTAATAAAATGATAGAAATTGCATTATAAAGACTGTTAGTAAGAAAATGATTATAAACATTGTTTTAGAAAGAAAATGATGAATTTATAGTTAACAAGAAGAAGAAAATAAATAAATAAAATGAAACCTTCTTCAGTGCAGGGGCCCTCTGCAAATTGATTAGGCTACGCTTACTCAATCAACTCCAAGAAAACTCCCTTCAGATGTTCATAAAAACATGCGGTCTTCTTATATTAAAACAGGCACACAAAATTCCCAAAAATTACAAAGTATAGAACTTTGATTTCACAAAAAACTATTACTAACTTCTTTGGTCCCTTACACAGGTATTTATAAGAAAAATCATATAACTGTTTGTGGAGAAAAGCATGCTACAACCAAACATGTAGAAGACAGATATGTGGAATTTCTTTCTCATCTACCTGAGAAATAAATCCAAGACATGGTGGCTGTTGGATTCATCTATACAGGTGGCTGTTGGAGTCTGTAGGTATAGGTAGTTTCTCTGTATAATGCTTCCCATCACTATGAAACACATTAATTAACCAAAAAACAGAGTCATGTTACCCTCGATCTCCTTATGATTGACTTATCCATTGACCGTAGTCTTATGCCATCTTCTTTGTTGACGTGGGCTGAATGAGTAGGACAGGGTCCATGTCATCATGATTTCAAAGCTGCCCATGTGGCTAGTTTCTCCTTCTGACACCTAGAACCTGTTAGAGCATGGAGGTAGCTATGGAACAGCTGATTAGCTACAGAATAGGCTGCGTTCCATAGCTAATATACAAAAATTTATTCAAACAACAAAACATAAAAAGAATAACATGTAAATCATTAAATGTCCTCTTCAAGACAATATATACCAATTGTTAGTGATGAGAATGCATCTTTCTCATGGAAAAACAAAGAAAAGCAATGAGAAGAGTTTCTAGGGAAAGAGTAATTTTGAGGCTCAATAGTTAGTTTGCATGAAAAAAATGTAATAGTATAGTGGTTGTTTGAAAAAAATGTAATAGTATGGTAATTGTTTGAAGAAAATGTTTCTTTTTGGATGGGATAGTATTGTTGTGTGATAATATGGTTTTATTTGATTTATGCCTATTTTCATGTAAAGAATTTGAATATTTGCATGCAAGGAATTTGAAAATTTGTATGTAAAGGAATGGAAAAGTGGCACATTTTCAATTAGAATGTTACAAGTGGAATAAGTGAAATGTTTGTAATTTAATATCATATAAAATATATGAAAAATTAAAATGAAGTTTTAGCAAGAATGTTAAAATTTAGTAGATCTCTGGAGATGCCATTTTCATAATTGGATATTGGAGATCAGGCCATTATAGTAGCTGCCTCATAGGCTACCTTACTGTGGACCATGGACGGTAAGGGGCTATGTTTATAATTAGTTTCAATGCTTGATTGAGTGCATGATATGAGTATGTGGTTATAATATTGCATGAAAGAATGATCTTGTTTTAAGACAGTTGTGACTAATAACTAATGACTATGAGTTGATTATAGACTATCACATGGTTTTTGTCCTAGTAAACGTTGATTTCAAATTAATAGACACGATGTAATGGTTTTTGGAAAATGTGACTAATGTGTGTGAACAGTGTTAGGGAAACATGTTTGGTATTAGCATGACAAGGTAAAAATTGATTTGTTTATATAACAAACAAATTGGTGAATGTGATAGTGCATAATAAGGCTCAATTGCAACAAGGTAAAAAGGTAAAAGAAAGGAATTGGGTGAGAATTCCTTTGGCTACATTTGGAAACCAAAATTCCAAATGAATGAGTGCTTTGCATGAATATTTCGTTTGACATTATGTGGATATGTGCTATATTCATGAACATGTATTTTAGATAAGAGGCTAAGTTCTAATATTGTAAAGGAATTAATAAAGGAACAAACAATTGTTGTGCGTTGTAGGGAGTCACACGAAAAAGAGACTGCCATAAAATATTGAATAAGGCTTGAGCTAAGGTTTTACTTATGAACCCTTGGAAGCATAGAGAAATCATGGGGATTGAGTTATGGTGTCTATTGAAAATTTTCTTCTTTTGTTGTTTCATGATTTATTTGTGCTCGATTTATGATTTTGACTCTAATTGTAGCATGGCCATGCCACTTTTCATGTGGTGTTGTACTGTTGTTTGGATTTCTATGTTTTTTTCATCTTGTATTGTTGTTTTTTCTTTTTATGTTCTGAGGGCCTTGGGAATTGGTTGGCAGAAAGAGGAAAGCTAACAGAGCTCAGGGAAAGCTGAGTGAAACCCAATAGGTAATGTAACACCCAGATAAAGCTCAATGCATGGAAAAAGGGAAGTTGAAGGAAAGAATATGATATCTAGTTAGAATGGTTGGGTCTATAGGGATAAATGGATAGTGGTAGGACAACCATGAGAAAGGAAACTAGGAAAGGTAAAGTAAATGGGCTTGAGGTGACAAATGCATTGGCTAAGTTGGTAACTATTGTTCTCAATGTTGTGAATGCTTTACATGGATAAAGGAATTTCTCTTAACTATGACCCTATGAATACTTCTAATTATGTTGTGATCATGATTATGTTTTTTTTTCTAAGTTAGGCTAATTCTATTACTGAAAAAATATTGTAGACTGAGGCTTTAGCCTGTGCATTTCCATGCCTGAGTGTTAGGCAAAAACAACAGAAGAAGAATCTGGACTGCCCATAATGGGAAACCAGTCCGAATCAAAAAATGATTGCCAAAATTAACTTGCTCCCCACGTAGGGGAAACCAGCAATTGCACACAGTTTTTTATCAGTTTTTTAAGGAGAGAAAAAAACCAACCAAGTAACCAAATACTAGTAGCTTTTCCGAAAACCCCATAAAGGAAACCAGAAAGTGAAATCCCCAAAACCTGAAAATAGCAGACACGTGGCAGGTTGTGTGGTAGACACGTGGCAGGCAGTGTGGCTAATTAGGTGCGAGGCAGAGAGGACGGGTGTTCCTCCATGATGAAGCATCTGTAATCCTCCATGTTCACACCTACCTACATTGAAGCCTCCGTGTTGTCTGCCTGTCGTGCCAGTTGTTCCTCCTTGATAAAATAGTGGTAAGGGTCCACATCTTTGTGTTCATGCTGGTCCTGGTCTATCTCCTTCCCCATTTGTCCCTTCTCCTTCCCCGTTTGCTGCATCCCTGCTATGTGAGCGCTCTTCTTAACCATGGCTGGTTCAGCTTTGGTGTGGCCACCAACTTTAGTGGCCTGCTCCTCAATTGTTCTGGAATGGTGTCCACCCTCAATTGCTTGCTCCATCTCGTGAAAGGTTATGGAGATGGTGGCAGTGATGATGGGCCTGTTCATGGATGCACGAAAGGTGAATTGGGTAGAATGGAGATGCGGATCTGAATTGGAAGGAATGCCCCTGGGAGGTGAAGCAGGATTGGAAGGAATTCCATTGGAAGGCAAAGCAGGGGGCATTGGATGGAGGAAGTGAGGTTGAGAGCAGCCTCTTTCACTACGAGTGTTTGGGTAGCACCCTGTAGTCTGCTGGGCCAAAGAGGAAGTGGAATCAGAGACTGGAGAATGAAGTGGGCGAGTCAAGCTTCCTCTACTTCCACCCTTGCCACTACGTATTCGATGTCATGTTCTCGGCATGTTGACACTAGATGATTGATAATTTCTTTTAGGATTAGGCTCAGAGTGATGCAAGAGCTCAGTAGAATTAACGGGTAGCTCAGAGGAGTGACTAGCTACAGAGGCTGAGTGGAAGAGGAAATGTCAAGCCAGGCTTTGAGTGAAGTGAGTTCCCGAGCCTAAATCAATGTAGCAGAGGAGGTTGCAGTGCCTCCTTGTGGTAGTGTGAGAACTGGGTGCTGCAACTGCTTGAGGGAAAAGACATTGTAGAGGTAGAGGATAATGGACAGGTGCAATGGTATGATTATCACCAGAGGTCATCTTTGCGTGGAGCCGAGGTGGGTAGTTGTAGACAGGTTGAAGATGGTGCCCCCTTAAGTGCCATTTATTGCTAGTGTTAATGCCAATTTTAGACTGATGTGCCAGATTACAGAGAGCCATGTGGTCTAGCCCCATGCCATCCCGTTCTGCCACCACCTTATTGTCTTTTCTGGGCACCTCATCTGGGAGTGATCATGATTATGTTAATGCTTATATATATACCATTATTTGACATGGTCATTCTTGTAAAAGTTTTTTTCTTTATGTAGGTGAATGGCATGAAATATTCCTCATTTTATGAGGAATCAAGTGCGAAAGTAACCCTAAAAGGTCTATGAGGATAGTATCATGTGCATATGATTTTGATATTATGTGCTTATAACTGTGCCTATTTTTATGTTATGGATAGGCAATGTTGAAGAATACATCAACTGAATGAAATCAATGTGATCTACAACATGCTGGGACAAACATGGATAGTGGAACCACAAACCCAACCCTTAGGTTGTGGAAAAGAAACTAGATGCAAGGTTGGCTAGTAGAGATAGCGTGGTCTCTGGAGGTGTAGTATTGTTGTTGTGTACATGTTATGTTATGTACGTGTTGTATCATACCATGTGTGTTGTGTACGTGTTGTGTTGTGACATGTGTATTCATTGTGTTGTACTTTGTGTCTGTATGTGTTGTGAATTACACTTTGTGTATGTGATGTGATGTATAATGTATTGGGATAGGCACACAGAGCAAGGAATTGTTGAATATAAGTGAAGCAGATTACTTCTCAGGTTCCCTGGAGATTGTGGGCTAGGATAGGATCTTTGGAGCCCTATAACCACTTGCATTCCCTAGAGGTTTTGTTTTGGATACTTATAACAAATTGGGTTCCCTAGAGGTTTTGCATTGATATAGTAGTCCCTTGAGCCTTGGAAAAATTGGGAAGAGACCAATCTTGAGTTCCTGATATTATGGGTAGAGATAGTTTAGTCTCAAGATTTCTTTGTTTCTTGCGAAAATAATTATTTGTATGGAAGAGAAGAGAAGGAATTGGGTGCTTGCTGAGTTTCGAAACCACTCTAGTGTGTGTATGTGGTCAAAGAGAAGAGAAGGCATTTGGTGCTTGTCGGGTTCAACAATTGATCCAGTGTGTTTATAGATATGACAAAGAACAAAGAAAGAAGAAAAAAGCAACTTGAAGATAAGTATTAGTATTTTATTTTAGTTTTTAATTTTAAAATTATGCACATAATCTCAGATTCTGATTTATGATTTTTGACTTTTGAACTACCTAGACATGATATTTTTATATATGATGATTTGATCAAGGAGCTAATTTGACTTTTTGTGACATCAATCAAACATAATTGCAAATGTCACCTTATTGAAGAGATTCCAATGAGGTATGATTTGAATTTATTACAATTCCTTTTGAGTCTAATGGAAATTATGTGCTTGGAACATGAAAGCATGGAAAATTCCAAGTTTGGGTGGTTGGAACTAGCTGCAAGAGTGTTAGTAACAACATAAAAAGGAGTTGGAACTTGCAATAGTAGGATGGTAAAGCTTTTAGGAGTAGGGCTATTGTGGGACACCGGTACCCAATAATGTCCATTGATTCCCATAAACGTGATATAAATGGTATCATGGTTTTGAGGCATGGTTATGCCTTGGTTTTTGGACATTCTGACATAAGGAAACCTTGCTAAGGAATGGATTTCCCAAGGCACTGGGAAGCAAAGAAGGGGATGCCAGGGAACTTGGAAGGTGAGTGACTACACAGAAGGGGGTGAACATATTTTCTGAGGGACTAGGAAGTAGAGAAGGGAAGGTTAGGAAATAAATTGGTTTTGGTCAATAACATTGTTGATTGGAATCAGAAGCACATTAGGAGAGTGACCAAAAACAATGAGATGATAACTATTCATTGAGAAAACAAGGAGCATAATGATTGTAGTGCTAGACATTGGAGGCAAACTTTGATCTCAACAGTGGATTCTGGACTTCCTAGGAAGGATGTGAATCCTTGTTACTACTTTTGAGGGTGGAGGTGTGAACCTAATTTGGATTCCCTTGTTGCTAATGTGGGCATCATATCCATTTTGTTCGTTGGTTAAATAAAATGTGCATATGTATATATGTGTATATTATTGTAAATATTGTATCAAGCTATGTTTATAAATCTCAATAAGTAGTATGTCTATTTGTTGATTGAAGAAAATATTCATAAATATATGTGTGTGTCATTGTACTCCAATAAGAAGTATGTTTGTCATGTATAATTAGTTTTCATTGTAAATACTTCATCAAGATGTGTATATAAAGCTCCTAAGCAATATGTTTTTCTAGTCATAAGTGTCATAAGACACCGATGATGGTATTCCCCCAAGGTGGAGGGGTTTGTAACAACCCGAGTTATATTTCCATGTAAAAAGGAAAAAATCAACGAAGGTCATGTGACACGTATTCCAAGTTGAATGATGGGAAAAACATCACATTGGGGGTCACTTGTGGTTAATTAATGGCTATGGAAATTGGCATTGCATAAAGGAAAAATGGAATAAATGAAAATTTAATATAATAAATGAAGGAAAATAGGATAACAAGAAGATGAAGGGACATGAATATGCATGCAGGGGAAAATGAAGGAAATTGAAGGAAAACAGAGAAAGAAAATAAAATAAAAGAGGAGGGAGAACATTTTGTCTCTCTTAGTTGCTCTTAGACACTCTTGATCACCCTTTGGTTAGTCTTGGACATTCTAGCATTCACTTGGAAATTGAAGCATTCTGACTTGGACTTGGAGAGAGAGAGCAATTGGAAACAAGCAATCAAGAAGTAAGTAAGCAAGCAAAGGAATTCACAGGAAACAGAAGAGAAGGTTGGAAAAGCAACTACAATAGGAGGACATTGCAGGTAACAAGTTGCATGTGTGATTTCCTTGTTGAGATTTGAATGAATGGTACATGCATTTGGTTATTTGTTTATTTTTTTGTCACGAGCATGGGATTTTGGTAGATTGACAATGGTTATAGCATCAACTTTTCCATTTCTTGGATAACTGTTAGGCCCCTATTCTACTAGTGTAACCCCTTATTGTTATTAGTACAACCCACTTATCATATTGATGTACCCACGTAGTGCCCATATTGTTACTATTGTACCCCATAGAAGCCCACTATTGTTATTATTGTGCCCTTACATTATTATTGTTATGTCGGATCTAATTATGTTATGACCCCTTAGACTCCTATATATAGAAAGGAGGTCTTTTCATTTGTATCATCCCATAATTGTTCATTTATGTAATGTAAATGAGGTTGTGCCCTCGAAGAGGCTGAATTTTAAGGCGTTGATCTATCTTTTCTATCTTTTTGTTGAGTTGGTTTCATAACATTTGGTATCAGAGCCAGGTTCTAGGGTTTCGCTGCTCTAAACAGGTCATAACATAATCAGAGTCGACATAACAATAATAATGTAAGGGCACAATAATAACAATAGTGGGCTTCTATGGGGTACAATAGTAACAATATGGGCACTATGTGGGTACATCGATATGATAAGTGGGTTGTACTGATAACAATAAGGGGTTACACTAGTAGTATAGGGGCCTAACAATAACCATGATGTAGTGGATTCCCTATCTGGTTAATCTTTGTATGGTTGATATATTTCAGATCCTAGTGAGGTGGTCTCAGGAAAATTTGCAAGGGTTGAGGGTGGAGATGGGCTTTCTCCTGGAACTCTTGACAAATGGGTGGAGATTGGAAAATTGCTTTGGATATGGAAAATAAAGTCTGAGGCATCCAAGGTTGTTTTGGTGTTAGTGATTTCTAGACTGGTTGAGGTGAAATCATTGTGGTTGAGGGTAGAGGTGGTTGAGGGTCTAGATTCCCTAGCTAGCTTTGTTTTTTTTATCCCATGTGATCCCACATTCATGCTTGGAATATGGCATGGGGGTGATTGGTTGAAAGAAATATTTATTTCAACCCAATCTATGGTCGAGTGGTACTTGGAGTTCGCTAACTTGGTTGTAATTTACATATGTTATTATTTGATGATGATCTATGAGCACACATTCTAATTTAAGGTGTGATTTTATGATTGGTTTTTCATGGTTTCATTCTAGTTCGATACTGGTTACATGCATGGTATAATTCTCATTATATGATGTGCTCTTGTTATTGGTATATTCCATGGTTTAACAAGATATTGGTTATTTTATATGAATGTATAAGATAATATTTGTTTTTTGCAGCTAGTAGGAGATGGCAGTGAGCCTTCTTGATGAACATATGAAGAAACTAATGAAAACAATGAACAAAATATGCATTCATGACTCACAAGTGCTATGGTCACAAAATGTTTGTAAAAATTAATAACATGTGTAGGCAATTTACACCCCATTTTTGTAACTAGAACTTGGAAGTTGGGTCATGCATAGTAATCGTCAGCTCATGTTTACCTTGGTGAGTAGGTTAAAGTGGGTAAATGTGGGGTGGGGTGGGGTGTTACAAAATTCATGGTGTTTTATGTATTATATAGTTCATGGATTATGAATGCTTTGATTATTTTCAAACCTTGTTATGGAATTTAACATATACATTTATATTTTACAATGGTTCATACTCCATGATGTGTCAAATATTTCAACTTCATGACCATATAACATTACTTAACACTATTAAAATTCACAACCTATCTTTTGTTGGTTGTTGCTATAGTTAAGACACATGTAACTAAACATTATGTAATATGTTTTGTGTATAATCAAACTATGGTATGGAGAATATTGATACACTGTTTGATGAGTTAATACTTGACAATAATGTGTACATTCAATGGGATTTGGTGCAAATAAATTATTATTATTATTATTATTATTATTATTATTATTTTGTTATGAAATGGCTTAAATTATCTAAATTGGAAAACATAGGTTTCAACACCTGCTTACACTATTCATAATTGTCATGTCTCAAACTCTGTGGTTACATTAGTGCTCTGAAGTGTTATCATTACGACTTAGTATAGTTGCTACTTTGTGCCAGTTGGTCATTTTGTAGCCTAGGGTTACATTCTCAAATTCCTTCCATTCTAGTTTCAAGTACTTTCTTTGCATGTCGTTGTGGAATGCTTAGGGTTTAAAAGACATTTTTAGCTCATTTTACATCCCTTGTGAATGGAACAATAGCTAAGTTTGATCAAATATTCAGTAATGGATCCTGTGGTTTAATAGAGCTAATTAGGGGTGATATTGTAGAGTCTTATGTGAAATATCTTTCTCTATTTTACTAGGTCAATTGATGGGATTTCATTCAAAGTTTCTGTAGAAATTTTGAATAATTTAACACATATTCAATGGAGATTATCCTGATCATGTACTATTGCGGAAAACATACACAATACATAAGCTCCTCTACGTTGATCATCAATATAGCAGCATCAATAACAATAAAACATCAAGCGCATTCACACATTAACACAGTATGTATCCCGGGGAAAGCATCTCGCTAAAAACCCCAACTATCTGTATATTAATGATTGATTCATGTAACATTACACAGCATAATACTTCTCACAAGTATCTCCACCTCTGTTACACACAAACTAGCTCAGATCTGAATCAATCACTGGCTCAAATCTCCTCCGCTGCTTGCCTGCCTCCATTGCACAATCCTGCATGAGAATACTGATGAATGAATTGATCCAAATTCGTATTTCCCTTGGATATACCACGCAATCCTCATTGGCATACTCAATCCCCTGATTTGTGCAAGATCTGGTGCACTACTATAGTCACAATTGATAGCAATCTGATTCTCTAACACCTGTCCCTGCTGAACTGAACATGCACTGACATGCAACTGAGTTAACTGATGTATTCATTAGTTGTATTATGAGTTAATAACTTGTGAATTAATTAATAACTAATTCACCCAACTCATCTCTAGTCTATCCAGTTAGACTAAATACAACCAGTTTAACAAAGCTAAACTGAACACAACTCCATCAACTGCACCTCCAGTCCACTAAACTCAACCCACTTGAGTTCTAACTGAAGTACTGCATGCAAATATTAGTCATCCCATAGGTAACCACGTATTTCCTTCTGGGATCTGCATGTACCACATCCGTAGCTCATCCTGAAGTGCTCCAAGAGAATAAGACAAAGTTTATAGTCTAATATTATTATGAGCTAATAATATTTGACTGTTCTATATTTAGACTGAGCAGTCACTCCGCTGTGATCTAAAAATAGAAGTCCATCTATTTTTCCCAACTTGATCAATCATGCATAAACAACAACCTGCAATCCATAGACATGATCCATATGTCTAAAAATAGACATAGTCTAAAAATAGACTTGCGCCAAAAATAGCCTGCGGGCCCACTTAGTGAAGGCGACTCTTTTCACTAAGCTCCATCATCTTGTTGCAATCTCCACACTCCCTCTCGACAAGATATGGATTATCAGCAACCCCTATCCTGCCTCGGTGGTACTCGAATTTTCTCCTGGTGAGAGCCTTCATCAGAATATCGGCATCCTGATCCTCCGTTGGAATGTACGAAAGTAACATGATCCTCCGCTGCACACAATCTCTGATATGATGGTACCTGATGTCAATATGTTTAGATCTATCATGAAATACAGGATTAGCAGAGAGTTTAATGCAACTCTGGTTATCACAGTAAATCACAGTAGGATCCAAATGAGAACCTAACAAACCAACTAGGATCTTCCTCATCCATATACCCTCGCATGCATGCAAACTTGCTGCCATATACTCCGCCTCCGCTGAACTGAGTGCCACGGATCTCTGTTTCCTGCTGTACCAAGAAACTGTTGTCGATCCAATACTGAAGGCCTCTCCTGATGTGCTCTTTCTGTCCGTTGGGCTCCCTGCCCAATCTGCATCCGTGAAGCCACATAGCTTCACCTCATCCTCCTGTCTGTACCACAAACCATATCCCAATGTGCCTCTCAAGTAGCGCAATACATGCTTGCCCGCCTTCCAGAAGAGCTTGGTAGGCTTAACCATAGCTTGTGAAAGCTGGTTAACTGCATAGCATATATCAGGTCGTGTATTGACCAAATACATCAGCGACCCCACCAACTGTCGATAAACAGTGGCATCCACTTCTTCTCCTGAATTGGCATCCTCCTTCCTCCAACCTCCAGGAAGAGGAGTATCAACAGGCTTGCAGCCATGCATGTTGAACTTCTCCAGTATCTCCGAGCATACTTGCCCTGAGAAACAAACAGTCCACCACTGCGCCACCATATTTCCAATCCTAGGAAATAGTGAAGGAGGCCCAAGTCCTTCATCTCAAACTCTGTAGCAAGATCCTTCTTGCATGACAGTATCAATAGCTCATCACCCGTTAGAATAAAATCATCAACATACAGTACAATGATAAGAAACTTACCCTCCACCACAATCTGGTATAGGTTAGGATCCGCCTCGCTCTTGGAGAATCCAAGTCCTGTGAAATAGCTGTCTATTCGTGTGTACCAAGCACGTGGTG
>APFE031070477.1:0-27173 GCA_000404065.3 Pinus taeda
AAAAAAAATATTCTCCTCTTTCAATTTCCCATCTATTTCGAAATTTTTTTAAATCTATGAATAAAAAATGAAGTCAATAACTTCGAAAAAAATATAACACTTTGAATGGAGTTCTATTACACTCTTTAAATTGATATGGTTTGTATTTTAAATAAACAACATGCTTAAACCACGCAAGATTCAAACAATAAGCGACAACACGCTTGTAACACGTAAGATTCAAACAATAAGCAACAACACGGTTGTAACACCTCAGTTTCAAACAATAAGCCACATTCTTATATAAAGTTAACTTATTTATATTTCAAAGAAATATAAAGAGAAATAATCTAAAGAGTTATCTAAAATAATGATTTTTAAGTAATTAGAGTGATCGCAAATCAAAGTATAAACAAATATAAGTTTGTATAACATGATGTATAAACGCTAATTTTAATGTAAATTGATCGCAAATCAAAGTATAAACAAATATAAGTTTGTATAGCATGATGTATAAACCCTATTTTAATGTAAAATTCAAGAAGTTTGTAATTAGTGATAATTGACATATTCTTATAAATTCTAAATTTTTTATATTTTTTAACTACATATAATTATTATATTAAAATATTTTTAAGAAATAATATAATTGAATTTTGTTATAGTGTACTTTATTATAATAGTATATGCGTTATTTTGAAATAATTTTTAGAATTTTAATTTTATTTTAAATAATTATTATGTGAAGAGTAGGGATTTAAATAGTGATGGTACGGAATATTCTAAAATATTTTGAGAAACAATCACAAATCGAAGATTGATATTTATTTCAAAAATAGTTATATTAATTTTTTTTAAATTGATTATATAAAAAAGAGTCATGAATAAGTGTCATATCAATTGAACTATAATTTTTTTCTGCTATGTAATAATTATAACCCATGGACTCATAATATTTAACAAAGTCATTTACAAAGTAAAAAGCTCTTCAAAAAATATAATAAATCTCTATAGTTATAAATCTTATAATTTTTTACATATATATCTTTAATTTAATCAATATTTTGTAATTATAATTTAAAAAAATTATAACTAATTTTTTTTATAATTTTTATTTTTATCTTATTTTCGTCCCATAAAGTATAAAATTCAATATTTGAAAAAAAACAAATCTATTTGCTAATAATAAAATATAAAAAAATTATATGACTTGGTTTCCAAAACAAAAGTGAAATAGCTGGAATGCCCTTTTAATTTTTAATGATTGCCAAAATGACTATCTCTAAATCTGTGAGAGTTCATAGAAACGATAATTGTTTCGCCAAGTCTACCGAAGTTTTGTTTAACAATTTCACATAAATTCAAGACATCTGATTAGAACGCAAATTTCTCCCTTTGATCTTGATTTGATTAGAACGCAAATTTCTCCCTTTGATCTTGATTTTATTTCTTGCAAGGTCCAAAATCATCGATCAATCATAAACAAACAAGGTAGGAATTTCAAAACGTAGGCAGTAGGCACCAATTAAGGATATTAATCGACCCTCGAATCCTGGAAAATTTCGCACGTAAAATGATTAGCTTGTCATGTCCTAACGAATTAATAAACCCCACATCCGAATATGGTTGCTTGTTCAATCCGCAAACACCCACTTGAATTCAATTGTCACGCGTCCTTCAACAAACCATCAATGTCCACACAGAGTGTCTTTTTCAGGGAAATTGAATTTTGTGCCCCTCCCTACGTGTTTGATGTGCACTTCCTCGTCATGCGAGAGTGAATAGACTTTTGTTCCTTTCTCTATAATCAAGGTAGAGAAAATTCCCCGAAGTTGACAACATACTAAATGTGTACTTCTTCCGATGAGGTAGTAAACACCAACTTGAATTCAATTGTCACACGTCCTTCAACAAACCACCAATCTCCACACAGAGTGTTTTTTTCAGGGAAATTGAATGTTGTGCCCCTCCCTACGTGTTTGATGTGCACTTCCCTCGTCAAAAATCTGATTTGACCTACTCATCTCCGTGAAGAGCTGAATCCCATTCAATGCCTTGCACGGTCTGATCGCTTTTATAAGAAAAGCAGAAACTAATCCACCGAGGCTTTACTGAAGTGTGGATAAGAACCATGAGGGCGTTCGAGCCAAACTCTTTTAATATTGTCTTCCACAGTCTAATGTCTCTTTCTTGGTTATGAGTTTGTAGAAGATTTCTGACATCCACATCGAAAAACAAACGGCCGTTGCTATTCAGGCTATTGATACCAGCAACACGAAGTGCATGGACGAACACTTGTCGAAGGCTCTTACTATTCTCTGCTAAATATTTTCTTACAAATTCTTTGTCAGATTTGAATCAATCAGGTGTTGTGTCTGTGAAGAAACCAACGAAAAACTGCACATTCTACGAGCAGCCGTAACGACTGTATTGTTGTAAAAGTAAATGACTTTGTTTCGAAAGAAAGCCCGGGCAGGTCTCGTTATCTGAAAACATTGCACCTGCTGCAGTGGAGAGTATGAGCTCCACTCCTATATGTCATTAGATTTTAGATCTATGTCAAAACTACGGCAACAAAAGATTCATTCAGTCAAGTCATGCCATTGACAAAATTAATTACATAACATCAACCTAACACAAAGGATCCATTCAGCTAATGCTACCATGCCATTGATAAAATTTCTCAGACCGAACCTGTTGATATTCTTTACAATCTGTCAAATCACCGAAACATATGACTCCTGGCTTTTACTCTTACAACGACACAGTCGTTAAGGCAGCTGTTAGAATGTCCAGCTTTTCCATGGTTTCTTCACAGACACAATATCTGATACCTTCAATGCTCTCTGACACGGAATTCGTAAGAAAGAATTCAACAGAGAATGGATCTGTTGTGCTGCTTTTTATGAAGAGCATGCACGGAGTAGTTGGAGAATTCGAAGTGCATAAAAAGATTTAGAAATGCGAATAGAGTAAAATTCCTGCCTCAGACCATTCCGAAATTTTAGTGTAACGTTTCCCGTTTCCGTTCTTTCCTTAACTTTTAGGTCTCCGTAGAAAATTCAACCGAGACCATTCCAAAATTTTAGACTAAAGTTTTCCGTTTCCATTTTTTCTTTGAAGTTTCGTTCATCTTCGCGTCAGTAATTTCGCTTGCAGTACAACTGCGTATGAATTTCTAGAAATGTGAATGGGAAAATTTTGGCAGAAAGTTAGATTCATTTCAACAATCAACAAGTTTCGAGAATTAATTAAAGAGCTTGAAACCGTAGAAAATAACTGAACTCACTCTTTCTTATCCAGTGACATGGGAAATTTCGCACAACAATCAAGAAGTTTCAAGAATTAATTAAAAAGCATGACACTTCAAAAAAATAACTGAATTCACTCTTTCTTTTCCAGAGACAATGGGAAATTTCGCGGAAAGCTCAATTCAATAGAGAGATTAAATCTCCAAGTTTCTAGAATTAATTAAAGAGCTTGAAACCATAGAAAATAACTGAACTAACACTTTCTTATCCAGTGACATGGTAAATTTCGCGCAACAATCAAGAAGTTTCTAGAATTAATTAAAAAGCTTGACACTTCAAAAAATAACCGAATTCACTATACATGGGAAATTTCGCGGAAAGTTCAATTCAGTAGAGAGATTAAATGTCCATGTTGTCAGGGTTTCTAATAATTTAGTTTAGAAATTCTAGAATATATAACTGTGTAAATGTTTTGAAACGTTGAAATAACAAACTTACATTTCATTTCCAATTTTCCTTGAACTATGTATTTTTTAGTATAATAACTTTCCTATGGTTTTTTTACTATAATAACTTTCCACACGGCAACATTAGGGAAGCCGAAGCTAAACAAATTCAGATACTTGCATTTTTTTGATATTATAATATTTTTGTTGGTCACTATTTAGCATTATTATTGAAAAGTTAAATTTAATGTAGAAAGTTTGTTTCATCATGGTGTATGTGTTTTAGGTTAGAGCTAGTTCTTTTTTTTAGGAGATGGTTTTAATCTCCTTAAATTGAATGTAAACTTATATATTTCTGATTTTATGATTAACAAAAGAGAGCATTCTGCTTGGACAATCTCCAGGTGCAATTTGCTCACCTGTGAGCTGCTAGTATTTCAGTGTGTAAGTTTAATTCTAGTTTGGTCTTTCCATTTTTTAACATGGTATTAGAGCACAGAGAATTGGGTCTGTGGTGAGTGTGCCTTGGTGGCTAGATTGAGAGCCTTGTTGGTTGAGTTGAGCCTTGGTGGCTGAGAGCCCTTGCGGCTGGAAGCCTTGGTCGCTGGTTCAGTTGTGTTGGTTACAAAGCGATGAAATTTTGAAGAAGTTTGATTAGCGCTAGTTTTACAGGTCAAAGCCGTGCTAATCAGTTCTGGCTCTCTGCTGTGAAATAGTGTTGATCAACGCTAGTTTTAGGGGTCAAACCCGGGTTGATCTAGAAAATGTATAAAATTTTCCCTCAGTGTGACCTGCAGTACAGTGAAAGGCCGCTCTTGTTTTTTGCTTGTTGGAAGCGGCCCGAAACCAAAAGTGGTTGAGTTGGTCATCATGTCAAGTTTCTCTTTGAAGGCCATCTATTTGGAGCTTGATCCATAGATCGACTGTTGGAGGATCTGGAATTCGATCTGCAGATCGACCGTTGGAGCATTTGAAGTTCAATTCGCAGATCAATTGTTGGAGGATTTGGAGTTCAATCCGCAAATCCACTGTTGGAGGATCTAGAGTTCGATCCGTAGATTCACTATTGGAGGATTTGGTGTTGGATCCATAGATCAGGTGTTGGATTATTGGATATGTAGATTGTATCAGTGGATCTCTTAATGGAGTTGCGGTTTTGTCACAAGGAATAAGCACATTGCAGAGATGTACCTTAATGAGAGCGATAAGCTCGATGACTCAAATTACGCCAACTGGAATTTCAGGTTGCATACATTGCTCGAGGGTTATAGTTCATGGAAATTTGTAAAAGGAGATGAAGTAAAGCTGACTACAGTTAGTGGTGCCACATTCGCATTGGTTCATGATTGGGAGAAGACGAAAAATAAAATCAAGGTGTTGTTGAAGATGTCAGTAAAAGACAACGTAATCCCTCACATCCGAAAATGCAAAACTGCTAATGACATTTGGGTGACGCTCAAGGATTTTTATGAAACAAAAATTACAAATCGCCTATTATTTCTAAAGAATAAGATTCTCTCCATCAGAATGGAGGAGAATGAATATGTTGTTGCATTCATCCCATGGATCAAAGAACTAAGAGACAAGTTGGGCAACATAGGGGACAAAGTGTCCAATACAGATCTCGTCACAATTACCTTAAATTGTATGACAAAGAATTATTAAATGTTCATTATAGGGCTTAC
Organism: Pinus taeda; assembly: GCA_000404065.3. Classification (NCBI taxonomy): domain Eukaryota; kingdom Viridiplantae; phylum Streptophyta; class Pinopsida; order Pinales; family Pinaceae; genus Pinus; species Pinus taeda. The sequence goes on from APFE031070477.1 coordinate 5,362, forward strand.
AGCGAGGGAGAAAGGTCCCACCTTTGAAGAGTTGACAGGGATTTTGATGAAGGAAGAAGTGAGGCGTATGAATATGAAGCCTGAAAATGGAGATCTGGCATTGGTGTTGAGGAAATAGTTCTTCAAAGGGAAACCAAGAGGAGAATAGAAAAGCGGTGGTCCAACTCAGAAAAATTCATTTCACGGTATGTCATCTGCTAGAAATGATTCGGGAATTAAATGCTTTTACTGTGGAAGAACTGGTCATATTGCTAAAGATTGTTATAAAAAGAATACCGATGAAACCAGACATAGATAAAAGAGGCGTATAGGGCATTTTGCTAGTGAAGATCAAAATCATGATCTTAAATTATCTTTGTCTAATGCTGCTCTTTCTGCTGAGATGGATGAGGTTGAAACTTGGTTTGTGGATTATGGAGCATCCACTCATACGATAGGTAATAAAAATTGGTATGAAAATTTTAAGCAGACCAACAATGGCGCTAACATTTACCTTGGAGATGACATATCATATCAAATTAGAGGGTATGGAGATATTTTTGTGATATTTCCTAATGGTAATATTAGGGGTATCCAGAATGTGATGTATGTACCTGGTATTAAAAAGAATTTGATCTTTGTCTCCATGATTGCGATCATAATTTAAAGATAGAATTTTTTAAAACTTACTGTGTTATAAAGGATTTGATAGATCATCAGAAGCCAGTCGAATCAAGAGTACGAGTTGGCGGCCTTTATAAGTTGAATGTTACAAGCATGCCACATCAAACTTTAACTTCAACGACTATGATAGTAGAGAATATTTTGTGTCAAAGGTTTGGCCACATCAACCTTCTTGACTTATTACTACTATAGAAACAAGGTATGGTTGATGGACTTCTTGTTTTAAAGAATGAACATATTGATTGTGAAGGTTTCTCACTTGGGAAAATGAACAGGGATGAATTTCCCTCTAGTTTAAATAGGAGAAAGAAAGATATACTTAAACTTGTGCATACTGATATATGTGGAATCATGCAAACAAGGTCCTTAGGTGGAGCTTATTATTTTTTCTATTTGTTGATGACTGCACAAGATATTCTTGGGTATACTTTCTTAGAAGGAAAACTCACACTTTTGAATATTTTAAAGAATTCATAAATAAGGTTGAAACGTAGACAGGGAAAGTCATCAAAATTATTCGTTCAGATCAAGGCGAGGAATACAGGCTTGGAAATTTCATCAAATATTGCAGAGATCATGGGATAGCACAACAGTTTACAGTACCCCACACTCCACAACAGAATTGGGTTGCATAGAAGAACAATGGAACTCTGGTGGAGTGTGCACGCAAAATGATAAAAGGTAAGTACATATCCAATGGTTTCTGGGCAGAAGAAATTAGCATTGAAGTTTACTTAAAGAACATAATTCTAACTAGGTGTATGATCTCAAGACTCCATTTCAGGCTTTGTATGGTTTCAAACCTGCAATCCATCACTTGAGAGTATTTGGCTTTAAATATTTTTTCACACATTCATGGGGAAGATAGGAAGAAATTAGATGCTAAAACTATAAAGTGCATAGTTGTAGGGTATTGTTGTGATTTCAAAGCATATAAGATGTTTAATCCATTTACTCACAAGGTGTTTGCGAGTACATATGTTATCTTTAATGAAAAGGTTGATGAAGGGAATAAGGACAAAATTTATGAGTGGCACATGCCTTTGTTGATTGATGACAATAATGATGAAGCCAAAGATAGTGATTTGCAACAACAGAAACAACAACAAAAAGGGGAACCTAACGATGTGGATACATTTAGCAGTTGAAGTCCATTCAAAGGTGAGAATAAAATCACACAAAACAGAACTGAGGCAAGTTCATTACCAAGGAGATCAAGTAGGAAACCTCACTTACCTGCAAGGTACACAGATTATGCTCTTATGAATAGTATTTTAAATGTTGTTGAGCCCATGAATTATAATGAAGAAAATCAGTATGATGAATGGAGGTCAGCTATAAAAGAAGAGTATGTTAGGTCCCTGTAATAGTGGAACCCCTTATTGTTATTAGTGCAACCCCCTTATTATATTTTTGTGCCCATGTACTCCCCATATTGTTATTATTGTGCCCCATATAAGCCCACTATTGTTATTATTGTTCCCTTACATTATTATTGTTATGTCAGCTTTGATTATATTATGACCCCTTAGACTCCTATATATAGAAAGGAGGTCTTGTCATTTGTATCATCCAAGAATTTTTCATTTGTTTAATGTAAAGGAAGTTTATCCCTTTAAAGAGGTTGATTTCTAAGGCATTGATCTATCTTTTCTATCTTCTTGTGAGCTGGTTTCATAACATTTGGTATTAGAGCTTTGGACTCTAGGGTTTCGCTTCTCCAAATAGGTCATGGTGGGATTTTCGCTATAACTTTTTTTCTAAGACATTTCAGAGGCTAACAAAAAAACTCATTTGAGCCAAAGTCTCGTTGAACCTCGGGTCCAAATTTCAGATATTGTCTCACTATATTTTTAGAGACATGATTTGAGGAATTTTAGGTTTTTGCAAGCTGTAGAATTCCATCTCAAATAGGTCATCGTGGAATTTTCATTATAATTTGTTTTCTACGAAGGTTTAGATTCCAAAATTAAAACCCATTTGAGCCAAAATCTTTATGAAGCTTGGGCGTAAATTTCATAGCTCGTTTCGCTATATTTTCAAAGATACAATCCAAGACATTTACAGTTTTGGAAATATCCCAAATTACATCCCAAACAGGTGACCTTGGGAAAATCATCATAACATTCCTTCTGAGCATCAAATTGAAGCTTCGTAAGAAGTTATAGAAATAAGATAGTCTGTAAATATTTGTGTATCAGTATCAGGTCTGAAAGTCGAAATAGTGACACATGGAACTTCGTACAAGTTCGCTCTTCTAAAAAGATATATAATCAAGTCATCTTGGGAGATTGTGCATAAATCTTTCTTGGAGAATCCAATTTCGATTAGATTGGTGGCATTCAAAAGATGATGTATAGGGCTACCACAGGTCATAATTTCATAACTCAGATATCTTACAGAGTTACAGTCGTTTCAAGATATAGCTCCTAAAATCAAGAAAAGGCTATATGAGGAAGTTTGATGGCAAGGATCCGGTAGATTGGATACTACAGATGGAGCAATATTTTGATCCACATGAGGTGCAACTATTACGAAAGGTACATATTGCATCTTTATATTTAGACCCAAATCAATTTTTATGGTATGAAGGACTTTGTTGTTGTAAACCACTTGTCACATGGTCAATTTTCATGGAGGAAATGATAACACATTATGAGGATACAAAGAGAAACACCTTTAGCCAATTGACAAATCTCAAACAAAATGGTTCAATGGCAGAGCACATTGAGGAATTTCAAAAATTGAACATAAGGGTAAATGATATTCCAGAGAAGCAAAGGATAGATGTCTTCATAGGGACTTTAAAGGATAACATTCAACATGAGGTTCATCATTGGTAACCTGATTTATTGGAGAAGGCATTCAGGTTGGCAAGAAAAATTGAAAAACAGAATTATGGAAACAAGGAATCCCACCACTGACAACTATAAATATGGAAATGTTTTTTCTCCTATCCATCCAAAACCTACAAGGTTTGCACCACAACAATTGGAAGAAAAAAGACAAAAATGGCTTTGTTACATTTGTGATAGAAAATACACTAAAGGTCATAAGTGTGCTGAGAAGAAATTATTTCACATAAATTGTGAAAAGGAGGGAGAAAAGGATAAATAAACATCAAAATAAGAGGATATACACCAAGAACCAACCCCAGAGAAAGAAGAAATGGATTCGACCATATCTTGTAAAGCATTGGGAAGAATTACCACTCCTCAAACTCTCAAGATAGAAAGACATATCAAGAAGAAAAAGGTTCAAGAAGTGAAAGCTCACACAGAGAAAGAATAAATGAATCTGACCATATCTTGTAATGCATTGGACAAAACTACTATTCCTCAAACTATCAAGATAGAAGAATATATTAAGAATAAAAAGGTAATAGTGTTTATTGATTCGTGCAGTACCCATAATTTTATTCATTGTAAGATAGCCAAGGAATTGAATTGCTTCCAATATCAAGCACCAGAGTGTCAAGTGATGGTTGCAAGTGGAGGAACTATAAATTTCTTTGGAAAGTGCCATAATATCAAGCTATCAATTGGAGAATATGTATTTAATAACCCAATGTTTTCCATTCCAATGGGTGGTACTAATGTTGAACTAGGAGTCTAATGACTACAATACTTGGGTACAATAGCTTTTAATTTTCAAGAATGTTTCATGAAATTTTTTTCGGAAGGAAAGGAAGTTGAATCAAGGGGTGTCAAAGGGAAACCAAGAAATGTAATTAGTTGTAATGGAATGAAAAAACTTCTAAATAAGTAAAAACGAGGTTTAATTTCACAGTTATGTTCACTAGAGGTTCCCACATCGAAATCATCTATTTCTCCAAATATCCAAAAAGTCATGGACAATCATTCCAAGGTATCTGAGACTCCGAAATGCCTCCCACCTATTCGTGATCATGATCATTCTATTCACTTGATTTCAGGAAGTGTTCCTCAAAACATCAGATCTTACAGATATCCATATGCCCAAAATAGTGAAATTGAATGTATGGTTGCAGAAATGCTAGAGGTTGGTATAATTCAACCTAGTCAAAGCTCTTTCTTTTCTCCTCTAGTATTGATGCACAAGAAGGATGGGCCATGGCACATGTGTCTGAATTATAGAGAGCTCAACAAACTCACTATTAAAGATAAATTTCCCGTTCGTGTCAATGATGAATTATTGGATGAATTGCATGTATTAATTTACTTCACCAAGTTGGATCTTCGCTCAGGATACCATCAAATAAGAATGAAGACTGAAGACATTATGATAACAACAGTATTGAAGAAAGATGCATTTTCATGGACTCCAGAAGCAACAAAGGCCTTTAAACATCTTAAAGAGGCAACTTGCCAAGCACCAGTCTTAGCTACTCTAGACTTCACAAAAACCTTTATTGTGGAATATGATGCATCAGGAAATGGAATTGGTGATGTTTTAATGCAAGAAGAAAGACCCATTTATTTTGAAAGTCATCCAATCAAAGGAAAATATTTACACAAAGCTATTTATGAGAAGGAATTGTTGGCAAGACTACATGCACTTAAGAAATGGCGACCTTACATAATAAGAAGATCCCAATTCAAACAATATTGCCCGAACTTGATCAGGAAGGAAAAATCATATTCAATCTTGGAGAATTCACATAAACAAGAACCCAACCACTACGAAATCGATCAATTTCAGAATATCTCATCAAGTGGAAGAACATACCCGCTGAAGATTCCACATGGGAGGACATGAATTTTATACAGAAGAATCCATAACTACTCAAGCATTGAGGACAACACTTTTTGAAGGAGAGGGGCATGTTAGGTCACTATAATACTAGTGTAACCCCTTATTGTTATTATTGCAACCCCCTTATTATATTGTTGTGCCCTTACATTATTATTGTTATGTCACCTCTGATTATATTATGACCCCTTAGACTCCTATATATAGAAAGGAGGTCTTCTCATTTGTATCATCCAAAAATTGTTCATTTGTAATTTAAAGGAGGTTGCCCCGTCGAAGAGGCTAATTTCTAAGGCGTTGATCTATCTTTTCTTTATTTTCGTGAGTTGGTTTCGTAACAGAGTATGACTCCATAATTAAAAATGAAACTTGGGAATTAGTTGAATTGCCAAAAGGAAAAGAACCCATAGGTTGTAAATGGTTATTTATACCTAAGTTCAAAGCAGATGGTAGTGTAGACAAGTATAAATCTAGGCTGGTTGCCAAAGGGTACTCACAGAGAGAAGGAATTGATTATGAGGATACTTTTCCTGTTGTAGCTAAGTTAAATACCATTATAATGTTAATATCATAAGCTACTAAGTACCATTGGAGTTTACACCAGCTAGATGTGAAATCTAGTTTTCTAAATGGAGAGTTGAAAGAAGAGGAATATTTAACTCAACCATAAGGGTTTATTAAAAAGGGGCAGGAACACTTTTTCTATAAATTAAAGAAGCGATTGTATGGTTTGAAACATGGTCCCATATCTTGGTATGAAAATATAGACTCTTTCTTCTTACAACATGGTTATAAGAGAAGAAAAAATGACCCAAATATGTATAACAGATTTGATTCGAAGGGGAAGATTGTGTTGATTTCCTATATGTTGATGATTTGATTGTTACTAGAAATTTTAATGAATTGGTTGAAGAAATTAAAGTGGACATGTCATAGGTATTGAAAATGAAAGACCTTGGAGAAGCGCATTTTTTTTTTGGTCTTGAAGTCTGGAGGGATTTTTGCTAGACTTTTGTTACTCAAGGAAAGTATGTTAGGGAATTGTTGAAGAAATTCAGAATGAATCAGTGTAAATCTGCTTCAGTACTTATATAATAAAATGTTAAGCTTTAGAATGATGATGGTTAAAGAGGTGGATGCTACATTGTATAGACAACTGGTTATAATTTTGATTTATTTGACTATAACTAGACCTAACTTAGCATATTCAGTCAGTGTGTTGAGTCAGTTCATGTCAAAACTTCTTGAAAATCATTAGGTGACAACAAAAGGTGTCTTAAGGTATCTTCAAGAAACTATAAATTTTGGCATTAAATAGACTGATTCTTTTGATGTTAAATTGACAGGCTATTCAAATTCATATTGGGTTGGATATCTTAATGATAGAATATTTATAACAGGGTATGCTTTCAATATTGGGTTCGGGGTAATTTCTTGGTGTAGTCGAGACAAAACTACTGTATCTTTATCATCCATAGAAGCAGAGTATCAAGTTGTATGTGCAACCACTTATGAAGCAATTTAGTTGAGGAAACTCCTTTATGATGCACGAGAAGAACAAAAGAATGCTATGATGATCAAATGCAACAACCAAATTTTAGTCAAGATAGAAAATAATCCTATTTTTCATAAAAACACAAAACATATAGATATTTAATTTCACTTTGTTGGAGAAAAGGTTTAGTCCAAAGATATTTTTATTAAATATTGTAACACATGTGAAAATGCAATTGATATATTCACCAAAATTCTTGGGAAAACTAAACTTGAATTATTTACGGAGATGTTAGGTGTGCAAGTGAATCCTTTCTCCATTAAGGGGGAGAGTTGAATTTAATGTAGAAATTCTCTTTCACGGTTGTGTGTGCGTCCTAGATTAGAGTTAGTTCCTATTTTCTAGGAGATAGTTTTAATCTCCCTAAACCAAATGTAAACTTATATATTTTTGATTTTATGATTAAGGAAACAGAGTGTTCTCCTTGTGCAGTCTCTATGTGTAGCTTGCTCACCTCTGAGCCGCTAATATTTCAATGTGTAAGTTTCATTCCAGTTTGATCTTTCCATTTCTTAACATGAAAGAAAGAGAAGAGACAAATGCAAGATATTTAAGTATCAATTGCACATGGAAACTGTAGCTTTTATTCTAATTTCTCCTAGGACCAATGTTTAAATATTTTGATTAACGCAAAATAAAAATAGACATGTGTTAGAATAAAATAACTTTATATGAAAATTAAAATAATAAAGATAATATAGTTCTAGGTTATTTTTATTATTATTAAATTTTTTTTGTAGTTAAGGTAAATTTGATTTCTTGTGGTTTTTTAGAGCATAGTATTTATGTGAGATATAACCTATTTAGAAGGGATAATTAAACTCATCTAGATCATCTTAAGTCCATATCTATCAAGTGCGGAGAGGGATCAAATCTAGAAGATCAAATCTCTTGGGATGCAAATCTCCTTTAGACTGAAAAATGATTTTATTCCTCTTGGTATATCCAGATTTAAGATGGATCAAGGTTGGTTTAATTATATCGAGAGTCACTCTACAATTTAGTATGACAAAGATGTTGTATTGTTCAGAAATGACAATAAACATTTAAACATATTGAGAATCACTCTACAATTTAATATGAGGTAGATGTTGTGATGTTCATAAATGATGAGTGTAATCATTTAAATATAAGTTCAATGTAATATTCATGACTGTAAACATTTAAATCTTAGGTCAATATGGGAGAAATTATGTATTGTCTATAAAATAAACATAATATTTAATCAATTAAAAAAATAATAAAAATAATAAATGAATCTCATTCAATTGAATGTATTGTAATTTTGTTTTTAATAACAAAATTACAAACGCCTATGTGTTTTGGATAGATGGCGATCAAGTGATATATTATTTGTGGTGGACATTGACTTTTTTTGTTATTACTATTTTTTAGAGAAACATTATTTTACTATATACAAATATAATTTCACTTCATCATATTAGAGTAGAAAGGAGCTTTCAATGCAATTAATTAAGAATAAATTTAAGTTTAAGTTTCTTATCTTAATAAAATAAATACATATAGCATAAATAATACTAAAAAAAATTAACATAGATCCATTTAAACCACATATTTATATATTTATTATATTAAATATATATAAAGAATATTGTTTTAGTATGAAAACTATTTTTGGAATTTAAAAATTTTAACATAAAAATTAACATCTCATTTTCAAAGCACAATGTAAATTTAACATTTCTTTCCATTTTCAAAATAATATTTTACCTTTCCCATTAAAACAACTGACCCTTTCACAGCCCTAAGACTAGCTTAGTTGGTCAAGTTCTCATTGCTAAATACCTTGCCAGTTGGGAGGTCACGGGGTCAAATCTCCTCGACACCCTTAGGGTTAGGCCTTGCTTGTTTGGTAGGTAGGTAGATTTCTTCATGTTGATATTCCTAGAATTTCTTGTGGATGTAACAGTCACCAAATGTATATGAACCTTAAAAAAACGATTGAGCCTTTTACATGGTTCAACATCAAAAAGTTATTATTACTAGCACAACAACATTTATATTAATATAAATGTCGTTGATAAACATCGATAGACATATATCAACAAATATAAATATTATTAATAATATAATATAATATTATTAATGAATAAATATAAATTAATGAATAACAATTTAAAATAATTTTAAGAAATAAATAATATCATACATAAACAAACATTATAATTTATAATATTGTTAATATTACATATTAATACTATTATATATAATACTATTATATAAATAAATAAATATAAATTAATGAATAACCATTCAAAATAATTTCATAAATAAATAATTGCATGCATAAGTAAACATTATAAAAAAATAATTAAACACAAATTAATAAACCCAAGGGAAAAATAAACCTAAGGGATTAATACCAAAAACCCAAGGGAGTAATATTAAACCTAATTCATTAATGTTATAAACCCAAGATATATAAACCTTAAGATAAATACTATAAATGAATCAAACTTTGTCACATTGCGACATTGAACCATGTTGTATCACAATGTGACGTTGGACTATGGTTAGCCATAGTTGACCATGAATGTTTTTCATATCGAGACAATATTTGTCACAATGCAATGTTGGACCATGCTTGACCATGGTTGTTTTTCATATCGAGACAATCTTTGTCATAATCTGACGTTCGACCATGATTCAACATGTTTGATTCTATAAAATATGGTTGACCATGATCAACTATGGATGACCATGGGTGACCATGATTGTCCATGATTTTCCATTATTTTCACATGGAGACAATTTTTGTCACATTGAGACATTTGATCATGGTTGACTATGATTCACTATGATTAAGATTATAAGCTGAACGGAATAATAAACCCAAGGGATTACCACTAAATCCTAAGGGATTATGAAACCAAGGGAATAAGAATAAACCCAAGGTATATAAACCCTAAGATAAATATTATAAACACTAAAATAAACATGGTTAACCATGGTTGGTTTTCTTGTTGAGATAATACTTGTCACAATATGACATTTGCCCATGGTTGACCATGGTTGTCTATGATTGATGACAATTGACCATGATTGTCTATGATTGATGAAAGTTGACCATGATTGATATTCTAAACCTAAAAGAATAATAAACCCAAGAAATTGATATTATAAACCAAACAGAATAATAAATCTAAGGGATTAACATCAAAACCCCAAGGTATTATGAACCGAAGGCAATAATATTAAATTCAAGGGACTAATATTATAAACCCAAGGTATATAAACCTTAAGATAAATATTATAAACACTAAAATAAACATAGTTGACCATGGTTGATTTTCATATTGAGACAATCCTTCTCATAATGTGACATTCAACCATCGTTGCTAATGGCTGGCTATGATTAACTATGTTTGACCATGATTGATATTTTAAACCTAAAGGAATAATAAACCTAAGGGATTAATACTATCACCCAAAGAGATTACGAAACCAAGGGAATAATATTAAATCCAAGGGACTAATATTATAAACCGAAGGTATATAAACCCTAAGATAAATATTATAAAGACTAAAATAAATATGGTTGACCATGGTTGACTTTCATATTGAGACAATATTTGTCACAATGAGAAATTCAACCATGGCTGACCATGGTTGGCTATGATTGAGGATAATTGACCATGATTGATATTATAATCCTAAGAGAATAATAAACCTAAGTGATTGATATTATAAACCAAAGAGAATAATAAACCTAAGGGATTACTACCAAAACCCCAAGGGAATAATATTAAATCCAAGGGACTAATATTATAAACCCAAGGTATATAAACCCTAAATAAATATTATAAACACTAAAATAAATATGGTCGACCATGATTGATTTTCATATTGAGACAATATCTGTCATAATGCGACATTCAACCATGGTTGTGCATGGTTGACCGTGTTTGGCTATGATTATTGATGGTCAAGCATGATTGATATTATAAACCTAAGGGAATAATACACCCAAGGGATTGATCTATAAACAGAAGGGAACACTTTAATAAACATCGTTGTCCATGGTTGATTTTCATATTGAGACAATCCTTATCATAATGCGATCTTGGACCTTGGTTGACCATGGATGGCTATGATTAAGGATGGTTGAACATGACTAATATTATAAACCCAAGGAATATAAACCCTAAATAAATATTATAAACACTAAAATAAACATGGTTGATTTTCATATTGAGAAAACCTTGGTCACAATGCAACATTCAACCATGGTTGACTATAATTAATGATGATCGGCCATGATTTACATTATAAACCTAAATGAATAATAAACCCAAGGGAACACTTAAATAAACATCGTTGACCATGTTTGATTTTCATATTGAGACAATCCTTATCACAATGTGACGTTGGATCATGGATGACCATGGTTGACCATGGATGGCTATGATTAACGATGGTTCACCATGATTGATATTATAAACCTTAGGGAATAATAAACCCAAGGGATTGATATTATGAACCCAAGGGAATAATAAACCCAAGGGATTGTTATTATAAACCCAAAGGAACAATAAACCCAAGGGATTACAAAACCAGGGGAATGATATTAAACCCAAGGGACTAATATTGTAAACCGAAGGTATATAAACCATAAGATAAATATTATAAAGACAAAAATAAACATGGTTGATTTTCATATTGAGACAATTGTTGTCACAATGCAACATTTGACCATGGTTGACCATTGATGGCTATGATTAATGATTGTTGACCATAAGTGATATTATAAATCTAAGGGAATAATAAACCCAAGGGTTTGATATTATAAACCCAATAGATTAATTCTAAAACCCCAAGGGATTATGAAACCATGGGAATAATATTAAAACCAAGGGACTAATATTGTAAATACATGGTATATAAACCCTAAGAGACATATTATAAATACTAAAATAAACATGGTTGACCATGGTTGATTTTCATATTGAGACAATCCTTGTCACAATGCGACATTCAACCATGGTTCACCATGGTTGGCTATGATTGACAATAGTTGATCATAATTGATATTATAATTTGAAGAGAATAATAAATCCAAGTGATTGATATTATAAACCAAAGAGAATAATAAACATAAGGGATTAATACCAAAACCCCAAGGGATTATGAACCCTAGGGAATAATATTAAATCAAAGGGACTAATATTATAAATCCAAGATATATAAACCATAAGATAAATATTATAAACACTAAAATAAACATGATTGACCATGGTTGATTTTCATATTGAGACAACATTTGTCACAATGTGAGAGTCGACCATGGTTGACCATGGTTGGCTATGATTAACGATGGTTGACCATGATTGATATTATAAACTTAAGCGAATAATAAACCCAAAGGACATTAAAATAAACATGGGGTACCATGTTTGATTTTCATATTGAGACAATCCTTATCCTAATGTGACATTAGACCATGGTTGACCATAAATGTTTTTCATATCAAAACAATCTTTGTCACTATGTGGTGCGGAACCATGATTGACCATGGTTGTTTTTCATATCGAGACAATCTTTGTCATAATGCGACATTCGACCACGGTTGACCTTGATTGACCAGGGTTTACCATGTTTGATTCTACAAAACATGGTTGACCATGATCAACCATGTCTATGATTGTCACATGGATACAATTTTTGTCACAATTTGATATTTGACCATGCTTGACCATGGTTAGCCATGGTTGACTATGATTGACCATGATTGATATTATAAACCCAAGGGATCAATATTATAAACCAAAGGGAATAATAAACCCAATACATTAATACTAAAACCCCAAGAGATTATGAACCCAAAGGAATAATATTAAACCTAAGGGAATACTAAACTCAAGGGAATAATATTAAACAGAAGGGATTATTATTATTATTATTATTATTATTATTATTATTATAAACTCGATGGATTATAAACAAAATAAAATAATATTGAACCCAAAGGAATATTATTATTATTATTATTAAAAAAATTAATAATGTTCGTGATATGTATTTTTTTTAAAGGTTAATCTTTTTTCACATTTTGTATATATATAATGTCAAGGTACATCTTAATTTCGAACTTAGAAATTAAGGAAAAATGTGTAAGTTCGAAATTAAGGAAAAATGTGTAGATAGAGGGATTTGATCTCTTCACCAACTTGATAAATTCAAAATTAAGATAAATGTAAGATTTTATCTATCCATGTTAGTTATGTGATATTTTTTAACATTTATATATATAGGAAAATATTTAAATATTAACAATAAATAAAATACTTTTAATATCAAAATATTTTTATAATAATTTAAATACCTACATACATAAATACTCTAAATTAAAAATATCTTATTTTATTTATCATAAATTTGTCTAGATCTTAATCTCAATAAACCTCAATATAAAAAATATGTATAATTTTTTTGTTGCGATATTCAAAATATGTAGAATTTTTTTGTTCTTAGAAATATTCAAAAAAATTATTAAAATAAAAAAATATTTCAATTATCATCACAAATACTTCAACTTATTTTTTCTTTTTAATATGTAAAGCATTTGAATATTATTGTGAAAAAAGTTGATACAATTAACACATAACCTTTGAAAAGGATTTTAATGTTTATCATATATAGATTATTTTAATGTTAACATAACAGTCGGGCAATTGATTTATATTATATACACTTTGGGTAATACATCATAAGTCTTGACTTCGATCCCATATCTCAATTAGAGAGAAAAGTTGGTCGAGACTTTTGAGACTGTGTTACCACGTAACGGTGAAGTGACAAATAATAATGATAATCCAATCCACGTGTACTTTGCGCTATTTACGATGTACACAAACCGGGAGAAGCCGATGAATTCTGAAGCAGCCAATTCCCACCGTGCACATCACCAGCTAAGTCATCAACAAAGGGAAGAATATGGTGAAGAATGTGATAAATATGTTGGGCACACAATGCTTTCAGGTCAGAGGAATTTCTAGAGAAAAATAACGACATATGACCTTGCGCTATTTACGATGTACACAAACCGGGAGAAGACGATGAATTCTGAAGAAGCCAATTACCACCGTGCACATCATCAGCTAAGTCATCAACAAAGGGAAGAATGCGGTGAACGATGTGATAAATGTTTTGGGCACACTATGCTTTCAGGTCGAAGGAATTTGTATATAAAAAATAACGACATATGCGGATACGTGTGTTCTACACTGGCTCCTCAACCGATGTCAGCGTCCATCTTCTCCTATGATACCACTCTCGGCTCGATTGCAGGCCATTACCCGACAGTTGCTTATTTTCCTTCAAATTGTCGTAAGCACGTGCTTTTGCTCTCTAGTTAAGAGTTGTTGAATATATATATATTTTTCTCTATTTCTCTATTTCTTTCTACAAAAGGTAACTGAATTCATGTTTTTGGACTGCAGGGGTATTGTTTAACCTGCACGCGGGTTCTGGCAGTCGGAAGGCTCAGGATTTCACCAAAAGTTTTGGTTGTTCGGCTCTCAGGTTGATTCCAACTCAATATCTCGATTCTTACCAATAGTTTCTTCCTTAAACTGGTATGGATGCCCATAATTCTAATTGAGTTCACTCTTCGTTGGATACACTGAAATTCTCTGATGGGTTCTGCTCGCTGGTGTGGTTTGTTCTGGGCGCAGTTTTTCACTTATGTTGAGCTCATTATATTCCACCTAGACCCACCTGACTTCATAGAATTTTGTTGTTCTTCTACGCGTAGAGTGAAGTCCTTCCTTTGTTCTTTTCTTTTTTCTGTCTCGTCTATTAAATGTTAAGAGCTTCAGGAGGTGTTTTACTCAGAATACAATTTTTCTAAATTTTTGGTTAAATTACTCAATTTATTGCTATGGGATTTTTGTTGGACCTATGCGGTTTATTGCTTCTTTTTAGTTGTGTCCTTTCTTGACAGACTCTTGGTAAGCTTATTCACCTCGAGGGTTTTACCATTTGAGATTTCGTAAGAAAAGAAAAAGGTTAGCGATATGTTCCAAAATTCGATGTCATAATTGACTTTCAAAGATGCCATAATTAGTATGAGTTTGCACCGACTCTCATGTAATTCCGTAAAATGAAAATGCAATTAAAAATTATAATTCGTGCTCAATGTTAATGTTCAGGCTTGTATGGATTTGCATGCATTAAAAGAAGTTTAAAGCAACGCCTCACCTTCCAAGTTTGGAACTTGGATTGATTTTTTCTTTTTACTACGTATTATATTTAATTTATGCTATGTTTTATTTAGATATTAATAGGGTTGTATTATAATTTTGGATGGATGGATTGTTTTTTTGAAGCAACCCCTCACCTTCCAAGTTTGGATTGATTTTTTCTTTTTGCTATGTTTTATATTTAATTTGTTATATGTTGACATTAATAGGGTTGTATTATAATTTTGAATGGTTGGATTGTGTTTTTTTAATATTTATTTTTATTGGGTTTTGTTTAATTATGTTGAAACAGAATTTTAATTTAATATAGTAAAAATGTTGTATGGTTTAATATTTTGAATTAGTCAAAATTGTAAAAAATAAATTAAAATAGTAAAACAGAAAAATTGTAGGTGCATTGTTTTCTTATGTATTTTTTGTATTTATTATATATATATATATATATATATATGTATGGGGTATTATTTTCTAATGTGTTTTATTTAAACACTAATAATTAAACCAATTGAATAGAGATCGAAACACCTCTTTTAGATTCAAAAGAGAAGTGATTTTGAATATCTATCTAAGATAATTGTAGAGTACAAGTGGATACCCCTCTAGACTTATATTTAATTTAAAATGGCGGAATAGTAGAGTTGAGTTGTTAAATTTGTTAGTGTTTGTCAGTTGTGCCAGTCACCAATAATTATACGTCTTCTTTCAAAAGTTTTTGTAAGGGTCCTTGGTCAAAGTTTTATGTTTCAGTATGTCTTCAAATAAAACATTTGGTCATTGGTTAGGTTAGATAAGGTATGACTACTCCTTTCACCTTCATGGTCAATGGATATGATCATGGTCAGTCATTCCTTGTTGTAAGGGTATCATAGTCATTATGGTCATAATTCTGCTCATTTTGTCCATGTCAAGTCATCATTATGTCATAGGGTCAAAAATCATTAAAAATAGTTATTATGTATCTAAATTCAAAAACTCGAGCCAAAATGTCCATTTGATACATAACAATTGAGCCATTTTTCATATATGCATTACCCTTTGCAATACATTACATTGTAATGTACTACAACTTAATACATTACAAGACCCACTACCCCCAAGGCAAACACTGACCACGTATTACCACAGCCCATAATCGGTGAATGATACATGAAATATAAAAATGCTTTACACCCCTTCCCGATTGCAATTTGCGGGATCTCGGCTATTGGTTCCAATCCTGCCTCCCGCTTTATAATCCCACAGCGGTAATAATCCCACTTCCCAAAATATGATTGTGGGATCCTACATCGGCCTTCCCACAAACAAATCTCACATTGCATCCCACAAATACTTCCCATTCTCCATCCCGCAACGATAATCTTGCACCATATCAACTTCCTCCCCCGCAAGGCCCCACTCCCCGATTGCAATGCGATTGTGATGTGGTACAGCCCGTCCCGGATGCAATAAATCATACAGTTTCTCTTAAATCAGCTATCATGTCGGTTTTATCTGCCGAACATTGTGAAACAGGTTAAAGTCCTCCATCCAACCTCCGATTGAGATGTGCCCTCCGGATGCAATATTTCATATATCGTAGTGTTTAAATTTTCAAGTCCACCTTTGTTGTAAAACACAAAAAAATAGTATTATAGTTCTTTGTCTTGTATTGTGATTGTGATATGACAGAGACCCGATCCAGTTGTGATTGTGATAAAGGTCAATGGCAGAGGAAGAATTGATCCTTTGGCTCGCTTTTAATAGAAAAAATAGTAGTAAGGGAGCCAACATTGCACATTCGTTCCAACCATTCTCAGAGTCGGATGCAGAAAAAATAGAACAACAACACTGTTGAGTAGTCAACATGATCAACATAAATGTTTATTCAAGGCCTTAGTTACACCAGAACACCTAGAAAAGCACCAGAAATTAGCCACATGATATTTTAGTAGTTATGATCTATTTTAGGAATTTTGTAATAAATCTTGAAATCTGTTTCAAAATATATTTGACGTAAAATTGTATAAATACTTCAGATTTTAAAGTATTAGGTGTGGAATGTTGGAAATTAGTGAGTAGAACTCTTGGAGCTTGTATTCAATTATCTTTTTATAGGAAATCAAAGGACAATTGCAACTATTATTCAGGAATTCTTGTGTTGTGAGTTTGTGATAATGTTTTCTCTCTTTTATAGTTTTATATTAATGATAATTTCATCTTCTTTCCATATGTAGGATTTTCAGTGATTTTCCTAAGAGGTTTTAATTAAAATTCTTAAGCTTAAGCTTTGTTTTATTAGGAACTTCATGTTTATATTACCTATATTATGATAAATAAATTCATGCTTTCCATGCTCATTTTGAAACTTTAGTTTTCCACCCTACACTGCATCGGCAAAACCCCAAAGTATCACAAATTCATACCTACCCTGCTTCTCTTTATCTCTTGCAATTGAACCCTTGAGACGTGATCTAGTTCCTTGATTTTAACTCTTGATCCAACAAAACCTTAAATTTCAAAACCTTACATGAGACGAAATATCTAGCCTGAAATCTATTCTTTCTCCAGTCATTTTTGGTTGTGATCAAAGAGGGAGCCCTCCCTCATTTGGTAGGGCTAGCTGCCAAACTAAAAGCTTGGTTTAAGGTTACCTCCTTCGATCTCCTTTCTCAACCTTGGGATATTGAGGAGGATAACATATTGGCATCATTTTCAGGGAAACCAAGATCATATATTGACTGGGAAATAACAACAAAGATCATATCTGATTTCTAATGAAGAACAGTGATCAGACACATATGAAGGTTGAACCATTCACCTCGCGACTCCCACTTGATCCAAAGACTCCATTGGTAGGAGGATGAAGAAATCAAAATGAGTTCTCAATCCAGAAGGTATGCTCCTATGCATCGAGATCATGTTCCAGGCTTTCCAAATCATATGCCTCGGGTAGATTGGCAAACATAATTGCCAAAATTCAGAGATGGAAAAGGTGATGATGCTACACTTCATTTAATAAGATTTCATATGCACATGCATAAGCCGAGGATTAATTTTCATGAAGATTTTATAATGAAAATGTTCATGATCACATTAGAAGAAAGAGCATGGTTTTGGTATGAAAGCTTGCCTCCTGCTTGTATTTATTCTCTCAAGGATTTTCACTCTGTATTTTTTGAGAAGTATAGAGAAACCTATCCTTCTTTGCTTTTGATTGAGGATTTCTGTGATCACTTTAAAATTTTTATTCAAGAGTTTGAAAGTTATTATGGCAATGAAGACTTTATGGATGATGAACTCTTGGATTATTTGAATCAAAACCCTTTTCACCACCATGTGAAAATAATGTATTCTACCCTGGATGATAGCGAACTTGAGCATAATTCTCCAATAGATGGCAATGATCTTCCATCATCTAATATAGGTGATAATTTGCAGCAGTCATGCCTTTCTTTTAGCGCACAAGGTACATATGATTATGACCATTTCAACGACCCTACACTCCTTGATAAAGATTCTAATTCTGAGTTGATTTGCATTAAGATTCCTGAGAGTTGTTTAGTCAATTTAGTGTTCCTAAATTGATGTCATTAATTGTCAACCCGGGGCTCGTAGCTGATGAAGTGAAGGTGTACTATATGTACTTAAGCAACCTCTTAAAGCTTTTTGTCGTTTGGGGTGTTGTTTATGGTTAATTTATCTTCCTAAGATGGAGTGATGTATTTATAAACAGATGAGTGATGGTGTGTGTAGGGTGAATTCTAGATGAGTGAAAGTGTGTGATTAGTGGTTTCTAACTACTTGCTGAAAAGGAAAACTTGAAGGAAAGAAATGAATTAAAATGAACTGAAAGCAAAGAACCACTTTCTAATGGCATTAGACACCATTCATGCTGCTGCAAATAAAAGGTAAGAAAATCACTTAAAAGACCAATGATAATGTTTATCTTTTCCTAACTCTCTGCCTCTAACACATAGTACTGTGTAAGACACGATTAGGAAGTAGCTAAAGATAAGTCTAAGAAATGATAAAAATGAGAAAAATCTACTTTAAAGACTAGTTATAATGTTTTGTTCTTTCTAACTCTCTGCCTCTAGCACATAGTATTGTGTAAAGCACGATTAGAAAGTAGTTAAAGAGTAGTCTAAAAAGTACCCAAAGTCAGCTGCAAGTTACTAGTATTCTGATCTCAAAAAGATAAACAATTTATAATAAAGAGACCATTCATATGTTAGCAGGCAGATTTGAGAAATAAAACTAAAATTCAGCTATGAAAATAAAGTAAAGGCAGCAACTTTGAATCTGTCAACTGAAACTACCACTAGATATAAAGCAAATACATAACACACAATCAATCCCAAGTTAAAAACCTGCAAAAGAACAATGTTGATCAGCTTAAAATAAAGGCTGGAAATGAAATAACATAAAGGTGAATTACGCTGTACATGTATCAAGAAAAAGAAATGCTGAATGAAAATAAGGAAATGCTGAACATAAAATACTGTACAAGGCTAACATGAACAGGGGCCCTCCATTCATATAGCCCAAAGAAGACTCAAGGTATTGAAAACTTCAAAACAGCACTGCTTCTATTACTCCATATGCAGAAAATCACAATCTAGAGTGCTAGAACAACACTATTAAAACAGAGTCTTGAAATGCACTAAAATTATAACCAGTTCATAAAAACACAGCAATAATAAAGTTAAATAAGCGTACGCAGACGCAGGTTTTTATAGGCATCTGAAAGATAGCCTAACACGTACAGCTAAAGCTGAAAAATAACTGACTGTCATGCGTAATAAAGGTTTAATTAACACGTCATAAGCCTGCGTGGATAGCTGGAGGTTCTGGTCGTTATGGGCATTGAATCCAGAGATGGATTATGTCTCCCACAACCTGCGTAATATGGACAAGTCACCGTTTGAGCTGACGTGACCCAACAGCTTACGCATCACCGTTAAGCTGCCTTTGTTGACCGTAACTTGCCCCTTGTTGAGGAGGTGCAGATGACGTGGATGGCTGAACCAATAGCACAGGAACCTCGAGCACCTTGATTCCTAAGTGCCCATGTGGCTCATTTGGCAAAATGGCACGTGGAACCTTGAGTTTAACAAAAAGGTTGCGGAATCACCAGATGGCTGCGGAATCAGCAGATGGCTGCGGAATCGGCAGATAGCTGCGGAATGCCTGTAAATATGTCAAAATATAAACAAAACAGTTACACATTAGCAAAGCTCACTTGATCATTCTTAATGACATCTAATGTAATGATCTGGGTGGTTTTACATTGAAAATGAGGCAAAAGAGAGAGGTAAGTGATGAAAAACAGTAGGTAATAGTGGATGGTGAGGTTTAAGTTAGAGGCTCTACATACCCCCACTACGAGGGCATTGCATGTCCTCATGCAAAACACTGCTTAATCAACCTGCTGTGATGCCTCTGCCAAGACATCTAATCTTCTTCTCTTCCTCCGTGTAGAGATATCAATTCT
Source organism: Pinus taeda (assembly GCA_000404065.3). NCBI lineage: Eukaryota > Viridiplantae > Streptophyta > Pinopsida > Pinales > Pinaceae > Pinus > Pinus taeda. The sequence continues at coordinate 26,006 of APFE031070477.1, forward strand.
TGGTCTTTTCATTAGACACCTGAATCTCAAATTAATTAAATCTCTGTTCAGCCTCCTGCATCTTTTCCTGAACTTTTTGTTTTCCTTTTGCAACAGACCCATATGAAGCATGGTGTTATCTTGGATCATCTTATCCACTTTAGATTGCTCTTTTAACTTTTCATTTTCTTGTATGATATGGCGATTTAGAACCTCAATCTCAAAAAGTTCATGTTTTAATGAGTGAATTTGTTGCTCCAAAGGTTGAACATTGCTTGGGCCAGCAGCTGCTTGCTCCAGCGTCTCTAAATAATTATAAACCTTCTGCTGATCCGAGTCAACTTCAGGTGACTTCTTTGGACTCGGTTCATGCTCAAATTCAGATCCATGTTCATGCTCAGGTTCATGCTCAGACTCATGCTCAGATTCAAGTTGATGTTCAAAAGGACTTTCCTCACGTGGAGGACTAGTCTCAATAGACTCAGCGTGTGGAGGACTTGTAGCAACCTTTCAGGTGTGCCCAAGTCAATAAAGGATGGCCCTTTGTTCTTTGTGGCCTTCATTTTGCCTTTTAATCTACTGCTCCTTCTTACGGTGGTAGTGCTCTGTTTTCCTTTTTGTACTTTTTGCTTCTGTTTTCCCACCTTTTTGGAAAGGGCAGTTTCATGAAGTTTGGCCATTCTTTGAGCTAAGGGCTGAGTGTCTTCATCACTGGAGTTTGTAGGAGTGAGGAAAGTTTCCTGAGCTATGGCTTTTCCTTTATTTTTCTTTTGCTTCTTCTTTTGAGCAACTTCTTTGGCAAGTTCTGCAAGGGTTTCTGTGATCATCCCTTGGGCTGCTTGGTCAATATCTACAGTAGACTCAGGGTCAATTTCTTGTTCAGAATGATGTACATCAGTTTCTTCTTGAATCTGTTCTTGGATAGTTCCCTCTTGAACAACAGTTTCAGGGGTAGCCTCTTTTCTCTTTCTTCTACTCTTTTTGGGCACAGAGGTTTCCCCTGCTTCTTCAAAATGGTTTCTTACAAAAAATCTCTCCCAGGTATCTCTGTTTTCTTTCAATTTTTCCTCAACTAACATCTTAATAAGACCATGATGATACAGATGTGATTCAATATTTCCTGGGTTCCTTTGGACAATTGAACACATTTTTCTAAGACTTGAAAGTAGAAAATATGGAAGGTTAATAT
>APFE031070493.1:5540-26255 GCA_000404065.3 Pinus taeda
TGATGATTTTATTATTTGTTTATTTATTATTTATTTATTTATTTTATTTTTAAGGTTTTTCAAGGGAACATAGTTAATTATTGGATTTTTAGGTTTCGAGTAACGGTTTCTAGGTGTTGCTTAGTTTTAATCCATCGTCACGGTTTAGGTTATTCTTCCTTTTTTCTATTTCAACAGTTTCCCTGATTTTCCTTTTGAGATAGTGGTCTTCTTTTCTAACCAGTTTGACGTCTTCTATGTAGATGTAATGAGAGGAAGAGTGAACATGTTTAGCTAATGCTGATTTAGAGGTCCTTTCTCTTCTTAAGTCAGCAGTGTGCTCTTTAATTCTAATATTAAGAGACCTACCCGTTTCAACTATGTATTCCTTACCGCATGAGCAAGGAATCACGTAAACACCTTTTTGAAATTTAGGGTTTACGAGATCCTTGATAGAGTTGAATAATTGTCTGATGGTATTAGCAGGGGTGAATGCTACATTATGTTATTTTTATTAAGAATTGTAGAGATTTTATCACTGGTGTCTTTTATGTATGGAAGGGAGACTTGAGGAGTAGATAAATTTTGATTTTTAATATAATTTTTAATCTTGTTTAGGGATAGGTGCATAGCTTTCTTGATGGTATTTCTATTGTAGCCATTTAGTTCAAACACCTTGTGAAGATGGTTAAGCTCATCATTTAGATGGTCTGCATCAGATATTCTTGCTACCCTAGTTGTTCAGGTCCTAATGATGCCAATCTTCTATTTAGGGTGGTGATGGGAATTTGCATGAAGATATCTTTCTGTATGGGTTTTCTTTCTATAGACTTGGAAACCAAGAGACCCATCTCTTTTAGTTAGAAGGATATCGAGAAAGGGAAGTTGGTTGTTATTTTCAATTTCAATAGTGAATTTAATATGGTCAGAGAGGCTATTTAAGTGATTGAGGAATAGGTAAAGTTTTTCTTTTCCATGACTCCACTTGGCAAATATGTTGTCAACAAACCTTTTCCATTCTTCAGGGGTGTACAAAAATGACCTAAGAGCTTTCTATTCAAAGTGCTCCATAAAGATGTTGGCAACTATGGGGGATAGAGGAGAGCCCATAGCCACACCATGAGTTTGTTCATAAATTTTACCTTTGAAGTTGAAGTAAGAGGATTTCAAGCATATTTCTAGAAGATCCACAGTTTCTTTATCAGTGATGTTTCTCAAGATCTCAATGGCTTCATCAACAAGAATCATGGTATAAAGGGATACAATATCAGAGCTAACCATAAGGTCTTTATCTTTAATTTCTATGTTATTAATCCATTGAACAAAAGAATAGGAGTCTTTAATATAAGAAGGGGTATTGCCAGACAGGGATCTGAGTTTTTTGGCTAGGTGTTTTCCCAAAAGGTAAGTAGGGGAACCTATGGTATTAACTATAGGTCTGAGAGGTATGTTAGGTTTATGGACTTTAGGAGCTCCATAAATTCTAGGAATAATAGGACTAGTAGGGATGATTTTATTTTTTGTGACATCATCCAGAGATGATTCTTTGATTTTCTTAGTTACTTCGCGCATGATTTTGTCACTGGGATATTTACTAATAATTTTATAACATCCACTATTATTTAAATGTTCTTCCATTTTATTGTCATACTCTATTCTATTCATAATTACAGTAGCGTTGCCCTTATCAAATTTTAGGATGACTATGTTTTTATTTTTTCTGAGGTTGTTTAGAGCTCTTTTTTCTTCTGTGGAAATGTTAGATGTAGGAAGTTTAGAGGTTCTCAGAATTTTTGCGATATCTTGTCTGATTTCTTCACTTTTTGCTATATCTAGGTTTTTAATAGCTACTTCAATATTATTGATGACTTCCTCTATAGGAATTTTATTCGGGGTTATGGCAAAATTTAGACCTTTTTTCAAAATGGATTCAGTTGCATAATCAAGACTGATGTCTGATAAGTTAGTGACCTGGGCTTTGTCTGAAATCCTACTTTAATCAGGATGAGTGGTTTGATATTTTAAACTGGTAGATGGGCTAATGGATTTATCTACATTATTGCTCATATCTACACTGTTCTTATCAGTTGATTTATACCTTTGTATTTTCTTAACCTTTATACCTGCATTGTCATTCTTTTCTATAACATCAAATGGGGGATGCATTCTGGAGTGAGCTAGAGTGTCCAGTGTATTGTTGTGCTTGATGGAGAGACCGGTCATGTTCACATCACTAATATTCTGTACCATCTCCAAGCTGTTTGTTCTTATTTCATCATCACGCTTGTTGCTAATTGCATTTATATGCACACTGCTCCATTCTTGATTAATAACTACGTTGCTTATAGGATTTAAATCTAAATTGGCTTGTGCTCTAAAGGCATCAAGATCAGGCACAACTTGTAAGCTGGATTATTCATTTATACCCACGTTGCTCCATTCCTGATTTATACCTGCGTTGTTTCTGACATTTAAATTTAATATGGTCTACGCTCTTGACGAAAGAGGTACAACTTGTAAGCCGGATTGTTCATTTATACATCCATGATTCTTGAATACCTTGTTTCTTATACACCTCCTGTTTTCATTGACTGTGTTGTTTATTTCAGATATGGTAGAAGAGATACATTATCAGCATATGGTTGGATGTCAATAAGCGGATTTTGCTGCTTTTGTTGAGCTGTTATGGTGAAGGTGTCCCTTCCATTTATTTCTTGTACCATGAATTCTCCCACCATATCTTCATTTATACCCACGCTACTCCATTTTTTATTTATACATGCACTGTTTATAACATTTGAATCTAAACAAGCTTGCGTTTCTACAGTTTGTAAGCCGGATTGCGTTATGGGGGTATCATTTCCGTCTATGTTCTGTATCATGTTTTCTCTCAACGCATCTTCACTTACACACCCACTATTCTTAACTACGATGTTTATTATACACTTACTGCTTTCGTTAACTTCACTGTTTAATTCAGATATGGTGAGAAGAGGAACGCTGTCAGTGGATGAGGTGTTTGGCAAGATGTCATTAAACGGATTTTGCTGCATTTGGTGAGCTTGTACTATGGTGTGGCCATCAATATTACGGATCCTTGAACTGGAATAAGCGTGGTGTTTATGAGAGCACTGGTTATGCTCTTCACAACCATTACGCAAATTGTTCAGCTTCTTTAATTTCTGTCTGGTGTCTTTAATTAGCCATTTATCAGATTTTATAAATGTAACAGCATCCAACGAATTCCATAGATCCTGTCTCAGATATGAGGAAAGGTATAGATGACAGGAAAAAAGTTTCTGAGAAGTTTTAATTAATTTTGAACTAACCCATTTGATTTCATTTCTAACGAGGGCTTCACTTAATTTTCTGAAGCTTGATAGATTTCTGCCAAACTCGAGAGGATGTTTGCATATAGCAAATTTAGGAATGAGAGTTATCTCTACAATTTTTAAGAAAATTTAGATTGGAAATGAGTTTAGCTCTGGATAATCTTAATTTCTCGAATTTTGATGCGTTGTCCATCATATCCCTTCCATGGTAGGATTTGATGTTGTTAAATAATGAATCCATACAGGTGATGATAGCTTTAGGTAGAGGAGGAATGACCTGCTGTAGAGTTTTCTAAACGCAACGTTTCAAACTACCAAGTGAGTCCATCCTCAGGGGTGGATGCGTCAATAGATATTCTTAAGATCTTAATGATGTATCGAAGAGCTATAATTAGGGTATATATATAAGTTATTAAACAAAAGAAATAAGAAAATAGGTCGGCTCTTATCTTTTTATTTAATTAATTAGTTAAATTATTTATTATTATATTATATTTTAAATTAATTAATTAATTATTCAAAGGGATAACTTAATGATTAAATTTATATTTATAGAATTATATTATGTTATTATTCTATTTAAATAATGGTTCAATTGATTCATAATTGTTAAGTAATAAATAATTGTTGATTAATAAAATTAATAATTTATTATAATCTTTATTATATGTTTATAGTGATTTAACATTATTAATTATTATTTGATTAATTAATTCTCATAATAAGTCACAGGAATAAATATAACTTATTTCTATTTCTATATTATAGTTTAATTATTTTATGAATTTATTTATTTGATTGATTAAGTCCATGTTTACTTAAATAATTTTATAGTTAATTAAATGAATAGATTATAACTCAAATTATTTATTATGTTTTAATATTATTAAATTTAATTAATGTCTAATTCTTTGTTTAATTATTTAAATTGATTATTGTTTTATTTGGTAATTAAATTTAATTATTAGTAGTATTATTATTATAGTAATAAATATTTTTTATATTTTTATATATTTTTTCTTTTTTTGTTTAAAGTTATTATTATAATTTCTAGATTAATTTATTTATTATTATTATTATTATTTATTTTCATTTTTAAGTTGTAGAATCAACTAATCATTATATTATTATTTTTTATTTTATTTAATGATATCACATGATTATATGTGAAGAAATCTATTACTAATTTAAATTTATGATTGTTAATTAAATCTATTATTTTGAGGATGTTACATAATTGATGATTTTATTATTTGTTTATTTATTTATTTCAAGGGAACATAGTTAATTATTGGCTTTTAAGGTTTTGAGTAACGTTTTCCAAGTGTTTCTTAGTTTTAATCCATCGTTCCAGTTCAGGTTATTCTTCCTTTTTTCTATTTTAATGGCTTCCTTGATTTTCCTTTTGAGATAGTGGTCTTATTTTCTAACCAATTTGACATCTTCTATGCAGATGTAATGAGAGGAAGAATGAACATGTTCAGCTAATGCTGATTTAGAGGTCCTTTCTCTTCTTAAGTCAACAATGTGTTCTTTAATTCTAATATTAAGAGACCTACCCGTTTCACCTATGTATTCCTTACCGCATGAGGAAGGAATCACATAAACACCTTTTTGAAATTTAGGGTTTACACGATCCTTGACAGAGTTGAATAATTGTCTGATGGTATTAGCAGGGCTGAATGCTATATTAATGTTATGTTTATTAAGAATTTTAGAGATTTTATCCGTGGTGCCTTTTATGTATGGAAGGGAGACTTGAGGAGTGGATAAATTTTGATTTTTAATATCATTGTTAATCTTGTTTAGGGATAGGTGCATAGCTTTCTTGATGGAATTTCTGTTGTAGCCATTTAGTTCAAACACCTTGTGAAGATGGTTAAGCTCATCATTTAGATGGTCTGCATCAGATATTCTTGCCGCCCTAGTTTTTAAGGTCCTAATGATGCCAATCTTCTATTTAGGGTGGTGATGGGAATTTGCATGAAGATATCTTTCTGTATGGGTTTTGTTTCTGTAGACTTGGAAACCAAGAGACCCATCTCTTTTACTTAGAAGGATATCGAGAAAGGGAAGCTGGTTGTTATTTTCAGTTTCAATAGTGAATTTCATATGGTGAGAGAGGCTATTTAAGTGATTGAGGATATTTAGTTACGCAACTATTTATGTATTCGGTTCTGCCTGTACTGCAAGATTTTACATCAGACATATTTGTCTTTTTCTTCTAAAATGAAAAAACAGTTATTAAACTATTGTTTATTAAAGACAAATAAAAAAATGACCCTAACTAACTAGATTGTTCCCTAACTGATACTGAAATTAAAAAAAAAAACAAAGTCCTACATTCTACTTTGACAAATTAAACATAAAGAAAACAATCGCTGATAAAACTTTCCACCTTGGCGGAGAGCAACACCCAGTCATGGTGCCCTAGCTAGATGCTCCTGCATTAGGCTCCCTAGGTAGAAAGAGATCATGACTCCGGTCCATGAGCTTCTCGACTGAATAACCTACCTGCTCTCTCTGTCTGGCATCAAGCCACGAACTGTCCTCGATAGGATGGTTCTTCCACTTGACCAAATATTGCAGATACTCTTTCCGCCGAGTTCGCTTAGCAACCTGAGTGTCAAGGATTCTCTTGATCTCGGGAGGCTGAACGTAAGGCATTTCTCTCATCCAAGTTTCACTTCCATCTTGGGTGTCCCGTGTAGGCCGTGTGGTTCTGTCTTCTTCTTCTAGGTTAGTAGTGTAGGGAAACAGGTATGCCACATTAAAGATGGGTGAAATGCCTATCCTTGGTGGTAGTTGTATTTCATAGGCATTCACTGAAAATTTGTGAAGAACTTTGCAGGGACCTATCTTCTTGTACTTCAGCTTGTTGGATGCACCTCTAGGGAAGCGTTCCTTACTACTATCCTGCAATTTAATTTTCACCTGCTCATGCAAATATTTCATTACATTAGCAAAGTCTTCCCGGTCAGCACTATGTCTCTCCTACTATCCCAAATCTCATAATTCGTGCACTCCATGAGGGTGCATGCCATATAAGATATGAAAAGGACCGCAACCTGTGCTACGGTTGGGCGAGTCATTATAAGTGAACTCTACCTAGGAAAGTACTCGATCCCACATCCACAAATTCTCACCGGTCAAGCTTCATAGCAAGTTCCCCAGACTTCTGTCTACCACATCTGTTTTCCTGTCAGTCTACGGGTGATAAGCAGAGCTGTAACTCAATTGCATATCCATCTTCTTCCATAGGGTGCGCCAAAAGTGCCCTATAAACTTCACGTTCGTGTCAGAAACAATAGATTTAGGCAAACCATGTAGCCTGACAATCTCTATAAAGAACAAGTGGGCCACGTGAGTGGCATCACTGGTTTTTCTGCAAAGGATGAAATGCGCCATCTTCGAAAACTGGTCCACTACTACCATCACCGAGTAATAACCCCGTTGTGTCCTTGGTAGACCCAAGATGAAGTACAAGCTAATTGAGTCCCATGGTTAACTTGGAATAGGCAATGGTGTGTAAAGTCCCACATTTTCACTGTGTCATTTTGCTAACTGACACACTTTACATCTGGTCACAAATCTCTACACATCCCTTCACATTTTTGGCCAAAAGTAAAAATCACTGAGCTACTCTAATGTCTTGTCTATGTCAAAATGTCCGGCTAGACCTCCACTGTGCTTCTCCCAAATAATTTTCTCCCTCATCGACGAGTCAGGAATGTATCGCTGTCCTCCCCTAAACAACAGCTTCTCCTGCAAATTATAGTCCAACCATGGACTATTGTCTCTCACCAAAGGATTCTGGCAAGCTTCATAAGCCTCCTTAAAATTTGTGTCAGTCTGGTATAAATCTTTCAAGTGCTCAAAACCCAGTACTTGTATAGTACTCTTGTACAAGAGTAAGGCCCTCCTACTAAATGCATTCACGACCTTGTTGGCTTGCCCACTGATGTGTTTCAACACAAAGGAGAAACTCTACAAATATTCAACCCACTTAGCATGTTTGTGATTCAGCTTGTGCTGTTGCATCACATGCTGTAGTGCAGAATTGTCTGAGAACAACACAAATTCATTCCCCAGCAAATAGTGTCTCGAATGCTTCAGCACTTGGACGACAGCATAGAACTCCTTATGGTAGGATGAATACTTCTGCCTGCTTTCAATCAATTTCTCACTGAAAAATGCAATAGGTTTATCCTCCTGGCTAAGTACAACTCCAATAGCCGTACCGCTTGCATCATAGTGAACCTTAAAAATCTTTTTAAATTCCGGCAATCTCAGGATCAATGTCTCTGTGATCTTCTTCTTTAGTAGTTGAAAACTCCTCTCTGCTGCATCAGTCCATCAAAAAGGATGACTTGCCTTTTTGATGGTGTCCAACATTGGTGCGCATATTTCACTAAACTTTCTTATAAATTTTTGGTAAAAACTCGCATGCCCATGAAAACTACGTACCTCAAATAAGCTTTTTGGGGTGGCCTATTGACTATCACTGCGATCTTCCTCAGATCCATCTTCAGCTTGTTTTCTGCTATTACGAAGCCCAAATAAACTAACTCTTTTTGCAGAAAAGTACACTTTTTATGATTTATCAGCAGCTTATTCTACGGAAATTTTTCCAACACTTTTTGAACATGTCAAAAGTGTTCCTCCCTCGTTTTGTTGCAAATTAATATGTCGCCCAGTTACACTATCACAAACTTCCCAATGTATTCTTTTAGCATTTCATTCATTAACCACATAAAGGTACTGGGTGCATTTCTCAGTCCGAATCGCATGACCAACTACTCATACAATCCCTCGTTAGTCTTGAAGGCTATCTTCCACTCATCCCCCTCTCGAATTCAAATATGATGATACACACTCTTTAAATCAATCTTAGAAAAATGTGTTTCCCCGCTTAGGCAATCCATCATATCGTCCATCTGTGGCAATGGAAATCTGTACCGAATGGTGATCTTGATGATGGCCCTCGAGTCTATGCACATTTGCCATTCTCCTCCTTTCTTGGGAGCGAGATCTATTGGAACTACGCAAGGGCTCAAACTCTCCCTTATGAACCCTTTGTCTAGCAATTCCTGCACCTGCTTTCTAATCTCTTCATTGTCTTTGGGGCTCATTCGATATGCTGCCTTATTTGGAAAACTTGATCTAGGTAAAGTCAATATGATGACTTACGCTTCTTTTAGGGGGTAGTTTATCTGGTAAGTCATCCACCACTATATCGTTAAACCCCTGCAACATCTATTGAATTTCTATGGGTAATTCTGACACCTCTGTGTGTAGCAGCATCGTCTTCTCTCTTCTAACAACAACATAGCTCACCTCACTATCCTCAACTTGTTTCAAAAACTATTTCCTGCTCATTAACAATACTCTTGCCTCACTTGTCCGTGTTGTTTCTTCCTCCTTGATGGGCACAAGCATGTGCTTGATCCCATCTTTGACAAACTTATAACAATTTGTCTTTCCATCATGTACCACCTTCCTATGATACTGTCATGGCCTGCTTAGCAGTATGTGACATACATCCATCAGCATTATGTCACAAATGAGTTTATCCTTATATCTGTCGATATGAAACTCCACTTCACATTGCTTATCTACCAGCAACTGATGGCCTTTTTGCAATCATGAAACTTTGTAAGGAGTGGGGTGTTTCAACCGCTTCAACCCCAAATTTTCCACCATCTCTATGGCCACCAAATTATCTATACTTCCACTGTCAATAATCAGCTTGCAGTACTTACCATGTGACTTACAAACCATCCGATACAAATCTTTCCACTGAGTTTGTTCAGTTGTTTCTTTAGCTGGTTTCAGTAACACCTTGTTCAAAACTAGGGCTTCCCCTGTTTCTGGCATATTTTCTGCTTCTTGTGGAGGTGCCTTGGCTTCTTTTGGCTATGTGACATACGCACCCCTCTGTCCAGCTTGTTCCACCTCAGGACACTCAAAGGATTTGTGTCCCCACTTGTGACACCTGTAACATTCATAACCAACTCCTCTACCTCGACCATTTCCCCTACCTAGCTGATATGGCCTACCACCTCTCGTGTTGTCACCTTTTTCTGCTAATCTGGAAGCTTTAGAACTACTGTCTTCTTCATTACTGTTAGCAGTTCACCTTTTGCCATAAGATTGTCCTCTTCCTCTGCCGGTTCCCCGTCCTCTCCTGACATTTTGTTTTCTCGTGATTTTCTCCTCTGCTTTTGTAGCACTCTGATGTACTTCTTCAATGTTTTTCGGGGAAAGAATGCTAATTTCATCTAAGATTTCTAACCTTAAACCATTTACATACCTGTTGTTTTCTCCAGGGTGTCCTCCATATAACCGACCCTTGAGTTCAGTCGGTAAGAATCTTCATTGTACTCCCTTACTGTCATCCTTTTCTGCTTCAGATTCTACACTTACGTGTGTAGTGCAATCTGGTAATCCTTAGGCAAAAAAATGCATTTCAACTTGGCCACCATTGTTGAACATTTCTAGATCGACAACTTGTTCAATCTCCTTCTCTCTATTTGGACATTGTCCCACCACAGGGTTGCATGTCCCTTCAACTTTGTCGCAGTGAACATAACTCTATGATCCTCACTGGTCTCTTTGCACCCGAAATACTTATCCATATCACTGATCCAATCCAATAGAACCTTTATGGACAAGCTACCATCATAATTTGGGAGTTCTGGTTTGGGTTTGCTGCTTTCCATTAAGACCGACCTCAATAGTCTCATTTATGGTCCTTCTTCATCTGATCCATCTATTGTCGCTATAGCTTCTTCTTCGCTATCATCACCTACCTCTGGATCCCTTCTTCTCCTTGCTTCAACTACCTCCAAACGGGAAGTAAGAATCCTGATCTCTTCTCTTAGTCCTTCCTTTGCTATCCTCCGAACACCGCTTCCACAACCTCATCTTGCTACCTCCATTTTTCAAGCTGACTTTAAATTCTGCTCTGATACCACTATGATGGGACCAACCCACACTATGGTGTACGATCTTTATGAAAGTCTGTCCGGCGTTGATTAACAATATATATTTGGCTTACGATTAATCACTAGTCACACTTTAATCATATGATATTTTTCAATGGTGGTTGGAACATTTATGACGATGTTTTAATGTGATAGCTGAGTTGTGCTTACCTTGATCCTCATTTCCAGCTTGTTCAACTTGGCAAAACCCTTGGCATTTTGGTATTCCGTCATTCTGGTTTTTCGCTCTGCATGGTGAATACAGTGAGGGTTTGTTCTAGAAATGGTGTTCTGTGCTGTCTGTGAGTGGAAATGAGCCACAAGCTCTGCCTATGCCAGTTATGGCTATGCTATTTTCTAGTGCAGCTCTGTCCCTCGTTCCGGTGGCTTGTATGCTCGGCTTCTAGTCACAGAGTATTGGTTTGTTTATTCAAGTAAGAAAATGACCGTTGGTTTGTCTCATCCGGTCTCTCAACTGATACCTGTTCTTCTATTTATTTGTTTTGTTACAGGCCTATTGCTAAATTTTTTGTTAATGACCTCTGCATGCTCCAGGTTGCAGACATGGTGACCTCACTCTACTCATACTCTTCAGGTAAATTTGCTATCCATGGCTTATTTCTTCTCTCGTGTTGTTCCAGCTCTAACAGTATTTTTCCCCTTTTAATCAGGTGGTTGTCGGGGTCTATGGCTCAATGGCCTGTGTTCTCTCTATGCGAATAAGCCTCCAGGTAACGGTTTTCTCACTATGCATAATTTTTATTAATCTTGTTTGTTCTCTTCTATTTGCAATTGACCTAACAGGATTGTCCTATTCTGGTCTTGTAGGTCAGGATTTTCTCTTCGATGTGGTTGGTGTGAGCACCTCGGCTCTTACCCGGTAGGCTCTACCATTGCCTTCATTTCATAGTTGAAACTAGAGTTTGTAGGTTTCGTTGGCCCATGCCACAATACTTGTTCGTTGGTTCTTCTCTAGTGTCGTTATGCGACCTGAGTTCACTTGTCACAGCCCTTGTTTGTGGTTTGTTTCTTTGTAACTATAAATCTGTATTCAAAGTTTGACTCTTACAAAACCCTCGTCTAGGGTTTTCTAGTTTGTGGATGTTGTTTTCTATTTACTCTATTTGGTCAATTCACCCTAGACTGCTATGTGTAAACAAATATATATTTTTCTTTTTCCGTTGCAATGAAAAGAGAAATACGTTGACATGAGTTTTTACTGGTTACCTCTGTTTGGGTTTGACCACTTGGCGCTCAGGTTCTTGTTTTCCTGTTCAGACCGTTGTGATGTGTTATATTCTTCTGGCCATGGGCTTTAGTTAATGCTTGTCAATCCTCATTTTTGGAAACTTGTATGCAATTCGATTTGTCAATGCTCTCTTCTTCAAAAGAGAAAAGGAATGAAACTGTATGCATGCACCATGTTTTTCATTTTATTTTATTTAATGGTTAGGAAAGGAGATATAGATACATGATACAAGACTGTTACAAATGCGTGGATTCGAAAATTAAAATTATTCTCTGTCTTTTATTACTATGTACATACGCTGAACCGCCAGAATGATTTTTGATTTTACATTTATACTTTCTATCCATAATTATTTTAACTGTGCATAGTTACTTTTTTAGTTGCTATTCTATTAGTTAAACAATTGTTCATGTATTCGGTTCTGCCTGTACTGCAAGATCTTACATCAAACATATTTGTCTTTTTCTTCTAAAATGAAAAAACAGTTATTAAACTATTGTTTATTAAAGACAAACAAAACAGTGGACCTAACTGACTAGACTATTCCCTAACTAATACCGAAATTAAGAAAAAAAAAAAAGTCCTACATTCCACTTTGACAAATTGAACATAAAGAAACTGATCGCTGATAAAACTTTCCACCTTGGTGGAGACCAACACCCGGTCATGGTGCCCTAGATGGATGCTCCTGCATCAGTTTGGGTTTAATATATAGGGTTTATAATATTGGCTTTACAATATTGAGTTTACAATATAGTGTGTTTAATATATAAAGTTTATAATATTATGGTTTAATATTTGCGTTTATAATATTAGGTTTTATATTGTGCTTATAATCTACGGTTTTAAATATTGAATTTAATAATAGTTTTTATATTATTAGGATTTATAATATTAGATTTTATAGCATATTATTAGGGGCAAGCAAGCACGTCCTTTTACTATTTCTTGCAATTGTTGCACCTTGTTCAATTGGATGGTGTTTAAATTTTAATAAATGATAACATTGAAGTGTAAATCTTGTGAGGACACATCAAATACAGGCTTATAATGGCAAAAAGTCCTATAAACATCAAATTCCAGGGTCTCACCTAGCCATCTCTTCACAGGAATTGGACTTTGAATCCATGTTGTGCCACCCTCGATGCCTCTTTTCTATCGCCAAGGCTAGCAAATTCTTGTCCAACTAGAGGAATGTGAGCTACAACTATCTAGTTTTGTAGGATTTTGTAAGTGGATTAGTTGCCAATAAGATATACCATTTCAATCTTTAAATGAGATACATGTGTAAAGCACAGAAGCGTGAAGGCTATATGGTTGACGCTATATGGTTGTTGCCTTGGCATCAATTGTAGCATCAAGATGCCAATGAATTCAACCAACTTCTACTAGATAATTAAAATCACGTTGAAACCTTAAATACACTTTATTAGAGATATAGGATCCAATATTTCCTTTGAGTTTGAAACCTTGTTCATGTTGGAATGTATTAATTACTCATAATTATATAGTTAGTTTAGTTTCTATTAGTTTATATTGAGTTTATATTTAGGAAGTGTAATTCATGCATTCGTTGGCTAATATTAATATATGTAACGTTAGTAGTTTTATGTTTATTTAATGATATAGCTTCAAGAAATTAAATTATTGAATGCAAGTAATAATATTATAGCTCTAGTATGTTGTGTCTGGTATTTTTCTAAGTTATTTTGAATTTGGTTTTCTCATCCAAAAGAGCAAAGTGCAAACAAAGGAACTTGGCATACCAAGAGCACATTCGAAGTATCCTTCACTAGTCAAGTGAAAGGATTTTGAAAGATGAGTAGTTTTTTGTTGTTTTGATACTGTTGTGGTTTGAGGGTTTGTAAACCCACAACCATTTATAAGAATACTTGTTGTGATATTTGCATAGACATTGCTTTGTCCATTGTTCATTAAGGTATCCGTGAGTAATATCTATTCTTTAAAGAAGTAGCCACACAGTTATTGAGCAGGTACAACTACCTTGAACCACCATTGTCACATCCCAAATAATTGAGTGTGTTTTTGGTAGGTATTTCACTAGCAATTGCACCAAATGTTGCAAACGAAACGTCGTAAGGCATAAATTCTAGAAAAATCATGACATATATAAGATTACTAAACATAAAATTAGTAAACAAAATTCCATTCAAAGCTAGAAGATAAAGAGAAATCACTTATATGATGCTAAATTTACAGATTCTAATAACCTTTCCAATATATATTGCCTCACAAACTTCAAAGATGTTCTTTTAAGTTTTAGCAATAAATATTTGATCAAAATGATGCTCTTTTTCAATATTGAAAAGTAACACCTGTTCAAAATCTTGCAGTCGTTTACCACTTGCTCTTAAGGTGATTGGAGTTGCATTTTCTTGTCCTTGCTTTACTTATTTTAGGCATTGATCTTAAGGTGATTGAAGTTGCATTTTCTTGTCCTTGCTTTACTTCTTTTAGGCATTTGGAGTCTTTGTGACACAAGAGGTTTATTCAAAGTTTTTTTTCCAAAATGACAAATTCAAAATTTAGGATTCGATGAAATAGGTTTATTGAAAGTGTTTTTCCAAAATGAGAAATACAAAATTTACCATTGGATGAAATAGTTTAAAGTAGAGCTACGAAATAAATATATCAATATGGATAGTCACTGACATAGCAACTTTACATTATTTAGGATAGTCACTGACATAACAACTTTACACTATTTACACTGTTTGATAGGAGAGAAGTGGATTTTGTTGAACATTGATTAAATAATTCTTTTAGCTAACATAGAAACTTTTATCCACTATTCATAGGTACCATGGTTTGCTATCATCCATTATAGAGGAGCCTATTTTCCTTTCCCAGATATCCTGCCCATCTTTGTAGCATGTGACGTTTTCTATTTTGATTAAGTTGGGATCCTAGAGAATTCTCAGTCTATTGAGGAATCCTTTGGATGGTATCACTATTACTTTTCATGTGTTCTAACATATATTTACAAGAGAGAATGATTATTTTCTTTTTACACTTTGTTTCTTGTAGTTCAACACCATAGTGGGGTTTTCCTGATTGATTATTATCTTTAACATGTGATGTTTTCTAGGTGTGTTGAGACCTTGTATATTCAAATTGAGAACAATCATTAGTAAATTAGGATGAGAAGGGAGGTACTTATCTTTTAGGTTACTGGCCTATTATGATTCTACTAAGAGTCTTTTGACTTTATTTAGTTTCTATTTTGTATATTTTCATATTCCATTGATCTCTCGTGCATTCATTTATCTTACATTGATATTTGATAGAGCTCATAATACCTAGTCCTTTAACTTCATTAGATTTTTAGGATGACTTAACAAATTTGATATTTCTTTTTTCAACTACTATAAGTATTGAAATTATATATTTTCCAACTTATATTCTCCATGATCCACTAAGGGGGTTAGGATGTCAATCTACATCCATTAAGTCTCCCTTTTTATTTTATGTGATTCTTCCTTAGACTCTTGAAGTTCCTCTTCCTTTGTCTCAAGTTTTTCTCTAAGATATTGGATTAGTAATGGAGAGCATTAGGTGAGTTTTTTTTTTCCTTTTTGAGTTGTGTGGGGTTTATTTTGGTGAAAAATAATGGCTCACCTACTCATAGTCCAAGATTTGCACTAAAATGGAATGTACTCATAACATATCTTGGTAGCATATGCTAATAGATTCAGGGAGCACTCCATTCACATTCACATACACACAAAAATGAACATATGAGGTGTAATAATTCATTATAGTGAGTTATGAAACTTTAACAAAGGAACTTAGGGTGTTTTTGACACCTTCAATAGTTTCTTGTTCCTAGAATTCTAAAGGTAATACATTTTGTTAAAAACAAAGACTTTCAATTATTTAACTGAGACTTCTGTGATTCATATCAATTTTTTGAAGAATCTTCGGCAAAAATCACATAGAAAAACTTATGTCGACGCATTTCGAACCATCCAGTGTGGTTCATCGTCAGGAGAAGTTGAATGATCAGATCTCATTTAGCACATTAAATAGACAGGGCAGAGAATCCATGACCATAATCTCTGCACCTCTTAAGAAACCGGCAAGCGTTTCTAAGTTGCAGAGATTCCGGTCATGGATTCTCTGCCTTGTCTATTTAATGTGCTAAATGAGATCTGCTCATTCAACTTGTCTTGATGATGAACCACACTGGATGGTTTGAAATGCGTTGACATAAGTTTTTCTATGTGATTTTCGTCGAAGATTCTTCAAAAAATTGATATGGATCACAGAAGTCTCAGTTCAATAATTGAATCCCTGCACGAAGGGGCCACTGCATCTAAAGTTCATCATTTTGAACGGGCATGCTTGCAGGTTTCTAAGTTGAAAGCAGATCTAACATTTCTTAAAATGTGCAGAGATTCCAGTCATGGATTCTCTGCCCTGTCTATTTAATGTGCTAAATGAGATCTGCTCATTCAACTTGTCCTAACAATGAACCACACTGGATGGTTTGAAACGCGTCGACATAAGCTTTTCTATGTGATTTTCGCCGAAGATTCTTCAAAAAACAAAGACTTTAATGAATGTTTGTTTATTAGGACTAAATCATATTTTTCAGTGTCTCATATGTAGACTAGTTGAATTGGAAAAAATAACTTCCTCTAAAAATATGTTCATTATCTTCCACATAGGTGAAGAAACCCTTGGAGTCTAGTTTGAGATCATTTTGTCCTTTCGTTTTGCATGTAGTATTGACCTATCATGTGAAGTATTTTTAAGAGGGCCAAATCACCATGAATTTTCCAACAACTATGTGGTCCTTTTATTAGATGTGGATACCCACATTTGGAGAAGTGCCATCATACTTTAGGTTCTCCTTCACTTTGGCCAAGCAACCACTATGTAGTTTTAAGGCTATCTTCCTCTCGCCAAGTGCATCTATGGTGGTATCCACCATGAATTTTCCAACAACTATGTGGTCCTTTTATAAGATGTGGTTACCCACATTTGGAGATGTGCCATCATACTTTAGGTTCTCCTTCACTTTGGCCAAGCAACCACTATGTAGTCTTAAGACTATCTTCCTCTCACCAAGTGCATCTATGGTGGTATCCAATACTTCCCCGCACCACTCTTTCTATTCAAAGGTAGTTTGAAAAAAAAATACCACATCATGCCATATCCTTGAAATATAATGTGTCCTTTTCTGACAAGGTGTCAGGCATTGAAATGCTTCAAAAAAGACACACTAATGTAAAAAACCAGAAAATGTTCAAGCAATAAGAACCAAAGTGTAACATAGTACCTAAACCCAAAAAAAATTGGAAGCACCACCATCATTTCTCAAAATAAAAACTATATTTAGATCCTATTAATTAAAGATAAAAAACTATATAATTTAAATTACAAATTCATAGTAAAAAAAATAAATCAAATAATAATATTTAATGACATTTTACTTTCCAATTAATTATAAAAACTATAAAATAATTCCAATATTTTAAAAATTTAATAACTTTTTCTTCAATTTTATGAATAATTAATTTATTAATTATAATGATTAATAATCTTACACTATTAAATAATAATTAACCTTAAAAAAAAAATCAGTTTACTTTACTAATTTAAATTTTTTAAAAAAATAAAAATCTTCACAAATGTCTTTCATTTAAATTAAAAAAAAAAATAGTTGAGAAAATTTATTCTCATATAATTATAAAATACTTGATCCAATTATTTACTCATAATTCATTTACGTAGATTTGATGTCATTCACATATTTCCATGCATGCAGAGCTTCATTACATCTCAAGTGTAACTATCAAAATATTAGTAGTAAGATTAATGTGCCAAAACACTTAGCTTTAGAATGAAAGTATATTGGTGCGTGTTTGCCTTTTTTTAACCAAAAAAATAGATGATCCATACTATGTTGGGACAACCTCTTTTCTTTGATCATACAAAATTAGAAAAATCTACTGGAAAAAATTCCAAAAAGTTTCACTAAAGACAACTCAATATATTTTATGTGAAGTCGAAATGTTGAATGAAGGGAGGGAGCCCTCCACTTTCCAACCTTCCATTGTATTTGAGAAGGGGAATGGCTTGACAAATCCTCTGCATGCATCATACATTTGAATAACATTTACCACCCTTCATTCATATGCCAAATAATACTCTATTTGAACACTCTGAGATGTGAGATATTCTTCTTTGGGTTTTTTTGTTATGTATGAGCTTAACCTCTTCCAAAGGTAGGAAAATTCCCTTGGGCAACTGATAGTAGGGGTCTTGCATTTTTTGAAAAAAATCATTGAGCTGAGGCATTGTTTGTGGGCTTTCTCGTTCGTTCAGGCTTGGAATTTTTTCCATGGACATAATTAGTATTCTAGGTGACTTGACTTCAGGGATTAAGGGCTTTTATATCATGCATTGGCCACTAAGTAGTAGCGAGGAGAAAGGTCTTGGAAAGTAGGGGACACATCTTTTAGGATGCTAACGACAACCTCGAAGCTCAACGCTACAAGAGCGGCAATTGGCAATCTTCATCCAAATTTGTCATCCTTATGGTTCAAGTTTGGTGGTTGGTAGACATTGGGTAATTATCTATATATCCAATTCTTCTAGTATAGTCAATTCCTCCATTGGCTCTTTTTTTAGTTGGTGGATGTTAGTTTGTTATGTTGTAAGTTCCATCGGGTGTGTAGCAAACTAAATGTTACTGTCTATCATGGGTTACTAGACCCTACAAGGACTCCCTAATCCACCCTCCCTTCTCATTTATTTTCCTTTAGAAGTCATCACATGTTTGTATAGGAACCAAAAGGTCCTTAGGTTTTGCCTTTATTTGGTGTTCTTGGTATCAATCTGTTGTGTTTATGGGTGTTGTGAGTAAGAAATATAGCTTAATCATGGCTTATTTGGTGTAGTATACCTTGACAATGAATGCGGTATTGTCGGGGATCTACGGGTAGGGGTCCTCACAAGAGACCGTGAGCATAAGTCTAAGCCTAGTATGTCACAACTATCTTCCACTATGCTATGCCCTTTAAAATTTGAGAGGAAATTCAGCAACTTAAAGCCTTAAACACTAATTACCAGCAAACTTATCATGTTTCAGAAATCCAGGTGGAGGTAGCCAAATGAGTTCCTAACCCTGGACACACTACAAGAAGATGGAGCCAATAGTTGAACTCCATCACCCTTCATTAGTAGATGAAAACACTTCTAGGCAACGATATTGAAGGGGAAACATGAATATCACAATGATATAGTCTCTTCTCAAAATGAAATCAAGTGGGTGCAATGTTATCATCAATGTCGTCTTTCCAGTTTGGTTGCTTGAATTAATCACCTTAAGAGCCAACTTCAGTGTGAACTAAAACCTCTCGCTTTAGCTAGAACAAGCATTGAAGACCTAGCCCCAGCCACTTCATCAAACTTTTCATGTTATGCTTCACCACCTGGAAGTTGTTGTTATTTTTTTACATTCTATAGTCTAGTCTACAATAGATGTCATTAGTTTCTCAAAGTTAGTTTCTTTCATTTTAGACTATCTGAAATTTGGCTAATGGTCATTAGATATAGTTTAGCTCAACGCAGATTGAGACTGGACATTGCATGAACAATGATATTTATGTTGATGTAGAAATAAATTTTAAGGCAATATAATTTAAATTCATAAAGAAATTATTAATAACATATTTAACTTTTTATTAATATAATTTTAAAAATGGTTAGTCTAACTTACAGTAATATATAGAATTATAATATAGTATGAAAAAGGAAAATGTATTTGTTTTGAAAAATAGATCAAGAATAAATGTTTGTTTTGGATTATTTTTTTACTTTACAAACCATGGAATGGAATAGAAAAATTAAGACTCTTTCAACCTTCTTTCATAAGTGATCCTAGAATGATAAGTCTAAAACTTCTACTCAAGAATACCTTTGAACTATTAGTAGTGTAAACTTTCTAGAATAGAAAATTTCACAAATTTCAGTTTAATTTATACTCTAAGATCGTAGATTTTTTTTTATATTCATAAGGTATGAAAGATTTCATCGTTTTGAAAAAATTTAAGCTCGACCACATGTAGCCCATATGGAGATATGAAAAATCAATTAATCTCTCCATATCATCGAGTCTAATGGAATCATGATACACATATATTCTAACCTATGCATATATAATTTGTAATGATCTAATGAAATCATGATACACATATCTTCTAAGCTATGCATATATAATTTGTCATTTCATTTCAGTAAATGGAAAGTATTGTAACCATTGAATTACGAAGCCAGTTAAGGGAAGACATTTATTTTACTTTAAGATGGTATTACTGGTAAACTTGCAAACACATTTCCTTGTACAAATAGAGGTATAAAGATTTCTTCTTTGCGTTGTCAACGGTTGCATAGGGAACTAAAAATTTGCCAATGATAAAAGCATCACATCTAGAGAGTCTCTTCCTTGCCATGTAGAGCACCATTCATGTAAAATTCCACCTGTTTTCATCAATCTGGCTCCTATCATGAATTTAAATTTGTTAATTTAATATCTATTTCCAAATTAATGAACTTCATGTTAGAGGCAAAGATGTGCAGCAAACAAATAAACAATATACACAACAAATAACCATACACAAGAGACAGCAGATTAACGTGGTTCACCGAACCAATCTGGGCTACGTCCACCAAACATAGGCATCGGCAATTCTTTATTATCAAACAGGAGATTACAAAATAATCAATTTCCTCACAAACTCTCACACACTCCAATATTTGTACGGGCATGTATTTTATAGCCAAGATAATCTAACTGACTTATAAATCCTCTTACAACAAATATAGGATACATTAACTCTCTCCCAACAACCTGGAGCTAATCTAGCAACAAATTCCTATTGTTGTCACACATTAGAGATTTTTACCTACTTTGTGAGAACATAAAATCTCAACAATCTCCACCTTGACAACAATTAGCCTGATACCTTGTTTTTTTATTATTTTATCTTTTCTGCAAGCCAAGAGAAGCCAAACACCAACGTAGCTTCTCTAACAAAACTGGTTTCGTGAACATGTCTGTACAATTCTCCTTTGTATGGACCTTTTCAAGAGAGACTCCCCTTTCAGTGATAACCTGTCTTACAAAATGGTACTTGAT
>APFE031070493.1:30127-40351 GCA_000404065.3 Pinus taeda
GACTTATAGAAGTAACAAAATGATCCCATGACTCGGGCAACGAGCACAATAAAGTAATAGCTTTATCCTCGGATTTAATTTTTACTTCTATACTTTGTAATTGCACCAAAAGAGTATTAAAAACATTCAAGTGATCAGTAATTGATGTACCTTCCTTCATTCACAAATTGTACAACTGTCGCTTCACGAGAATCCTATTGGTTAAGGATTTGGTCACGTACAGTTTCTCCAGTTTCATCCACAAACCAGCAGTTGTTGTCTCTGACACTATATTAAATAGGACATCATCAGCCAGACACAGTCGAATCGCACTTATTGCTCTTTCATCCATCTCGGCCCACTCATTATATATGATGTTGTAAGGCTGTTTGGATTTGCTCAACAACGCCTTTGCCACACCATGTTAGACAAGCAAATCGTACATCTTCACCTTCGAGATCTCGAAACTATTTTTGCCATTAAACTTCTCAATTTCAAACCAAGCACTCTGAGTTTTCGCCATCTCTTATCAACCAAAAAACAATAATCTCCAAAACATCCAACTTTTAAAGAAAAGTGGTTAATCTCAAAAAATGCCTATGCCATATAGTGCACTGCCTTTGCTTTCAAAAAAACAAAAAACAAATTTTTTAATTCATATATATTGCCATTTCGTAATAGTTTGTATAGTTGAAGCATTATATATGGCCATTTTCTAACAGTTTGCGCACCCAAAATTCTTCAGGGATTGTCTAACCAAAGATATGGAGAATACCCATTTATCTCGACATATCTTTCTATTGATCTTGCAAACTGATAAACAACAAAAAATATTTTGTTTCTTTGGCTATGCAAATTCCACGCCAATGCCAACACAAAAAAAATCAGAATAAAGAATACTCACTTAAAAAAAAAAATGTTACCAGCATAATACTCCACGCACCAGCGCAATACTCCACGCAACGCACCAGCGCAATACTCCATGCAGCAATGTATACTGTTTTGTTGTGCTCATCGTAATACCTCCACGCAACGCACCAGCAGGTTTGTAATACACCAGCACCAGGACTCCTTTATGTTTCTCTGTGAAGTGTTGGTGGTCACGCACATCACTGGCTACACACTGCACTATAGGTCACACTGCTTCACCTTGTAGCCAGATCAGCGACACCACAGCAACACTCTATCCACGCTCTAGCAAATAGTCAATATGCATCCGTGCCACTCCTCCAACTACACCGCTCCTCGAAATCCCTCTGATACCAATTGTTAGAGGCAAAGATGTGCAGCAAAGAAATAAACAATATACACAGCAAATAACCATACAAAAGAGATAGAAGATTAACGTGGTTCACCCAACCAATCTGGGCTACGTCCACCAAACATAGGCATCGGCATTCTTTATTATCAAACAAGAGATTACAAAATAATCAATTTCCTCACAAACTCTCACACACTCCAATATGTGTACGGGCATGTATTTTATAGCCAAGAGAATCTGACTGACTCACAAATCCTTTCACAACAAATATAGGATACATTAACTCTCTCCCAACAACCTGGAGGTAATCTAGCAACAAATTCCTATTGTTGTCACACATTAGAGATTTTTGCCTACTTTGTGAGAACAGAAAATCTAAACACTTCAATTCGTTTCCCTCATAATACGCTCTAACATATACATAGTAAGGACTTCCAAAGCGATCTGTAAATTCGATATTATTAATTTTGTTTTTATCATTTCCTTTGAATTCGCTAGTTTAACCATGAATTGGTTTTATCCAAATAACAGTATAGTTTCTAAGGCATTGTACTTTCTATTGAATATGCATTGCATGCTTTAATGGCTCTTATGCCCATTTGTAATTCCCGCATGGGGTTAGTACCATTAATAAATGTAAACATATCTCTAACAAATTACATGACTTTCTAATGGAATTGTTTTCCATCGTTGTCACAAAAATAAGTCCAACCTTACTCCGAAAATGTTCTACAAGAACTTCAAAAGAATTCTAATAGTTGGCAATACCATGATTAAATGAGTAAAGGTACAAATCTCAGATGCTTCCACTTTTGATTATTCCTATGATCATTGCAGCATATAGTTACTCTTGAGATAATTTTGATCTTTGTTGGTTTTAAAGAAATAATCTATTGTGGTGGAAACTTGAATTATAAAATTGTTTTCCATCATTGTCACAAAAATAAGGCCAACATTGCTCCAGAAATGTTCTACGAGAATATTAAAATAGCTTTCATAGTCGGAAATACCATGATCTGAAATGCTTCCGTTTTTGGTTACTCTTATGCTCATTGCAGTATATAGTTACTCTTGAGATCATTTTCATTTCTTCTCGTCTTAAAGAAAGAATCTATTGTGCTAGAAACTTATTAGGTTAACATATTTTTTGCTTATATAAAATTTGCATTATTTTAGGCTTATTTATTCCCATGAAGCAAATATTGGTTAAAACAAGAAAATTTAAGTATGATATGGAGGATGGGAACAGTTAGAACTAAAAGATTACGGAAAAAAAATGCAAGTTTATATTGTATGATAAGGAAAACTTTAAGAATGGAAATTATGTTGAAGTTTAAAAACTTTGGTGAAATTTACTAGTTTTTAATATGCTAAAATGCATGCTGATATTTTTGTAAAAATATTTATATTTCAAATTATTTATATTATTCTTTATAAATTGTTTGGTAAATTTTAAAGTCAAATAATTTTATATTGTAAGGTTTGGACCACAAAATTTTAAAAAAATTAGAAACTAGAAAATATTATTCTTTTTTCAGGGTTCCCTGAAAAAAAAAGAAAAAATGAACTCACTTGCAAATATTAACACTTCTACAATGATTAACACTTTTAGATATTTTAAAGAATAGTTTAATTTACATAATTTCTCACTTAAACTTTATGTATCATAATATAAAGTATTTAAAACAATATTTTTTATTATTTCTTACATCTAATTATTTCTTTTGTTACATTGTAAGGCCCAAATTTATTTTTGACTCATTACTCTATTATGAACAACACCTCTTGCACATATACAAAACTCCATTGCTAATTAAGTTATACAATTATTCATTACAAGTTCTTTTGTACGTACTTTGAGTTCCTTTCCATTGAATTCAAACTCTTCTTAACCGTCCATTCATTTGTGTATTGAATAGTTCATGCATAAATTTAATATTCCATTTTTATCTCAAAAATGACCTCAACGTCTCGTTTCTAATTTAAATTCCAATACATGGTTTACTTGTTACGTGGGGTGATTAGGCATTCAACAAAGAGAGGCACTTCCAATATAGTGCTTTCGCCATATTATCTATTGGGACATTGAAAGGACATTGATTTCTTTTAAATTAATTACAATATCTTAAATAATATATATTTTTAAGTGCAATGTACTTTTCCATTAGAAAATGTTGGGAATTTCTTTATTTATTCTAGAAAATAATTACGTTAACATATTACCACATATTCATGAAATGGTCAATTATATTGATCTTGAGTATCAAGAAATATATGGTTAACTCAGAGAAAAAATATAAGGGGGAACAGACGACGAGCGAAAAACAACTAGGGTTAGAAGATTGTAGGTGTTGATCTCCATGGTAGGGTGAGGAGGAGGAGCTCTACTCCTTCCTACAAGCAAGCCATTACCAACCGTGGTAAGAAGCCTATGGAAGAAGTCAGAAGAGAAGACGAGGGGAAAGAGAGCAGGGGAGAAGAGAAGGATGGATAAAAACACTGTGAGAATAAAAGCACAAAAGATAAGGAAGAGAATGACAAGGAAAAGGGAGCAAAAACCAAGGCAGAGAAAGGACCCTGTAAGCCCAAATCTAAGGTTACACCAAGGGTGGTCCTGAATGATCCTAAGCTGCCGGCGCACAGCGACCACATGTGAACTTATGCTATCATTTGTAAATTCATGGGATTATGGCCCACTGAAAAAGCATGATAGACATGGATTAAATACCATTGGAAACCAAAAGGGAGCACTGACCTACACCTAGGGTCAAAAGGGTTCTTCACAGTGGTCTTCACTAATATGGAGGGTAAAGACAGAGTGTTTGTAGGAGCACCCTACTTTTATACAACCGTTGGCCTCTGTATGAGGCCATGGATGATGAACTTTGTCCTGAAGCAGGAAACCTTCTCATCTATTTCGGTTTGGGTAAGACTTTACTCCCTTCCTTTTGATTACTGGCAAATAGAATCTTTAACAACTATATGTAATAATTTAGGATGTTTTGTCAAGGCCATAGAAGCCACTAAAACAGGAAAATACACTTCCTTTGCATGAATATGTGTGGAAATGGATCTCTACGGAGCTCTACTGGATGAGTCGATCTTGGATGTTTTGGGTGAAGAATGGGTGCAAACAGTAGATTATGAACATATTCCATTTAGATGTCATAGATGTCATGAGCATTGACACTTGTTCAGAGACTGCCCTCTCAGTAAAAACAAGAATAATAATAGAGCTTCCACTATGAAAGATTCTGAGAGCTTCCAAAAAGTGAGCCACAGAGGAAAAGGCGGCAAAAGGGGTCTTAGGCAACATCAAGCCAAAGGACCTCAAGTTACGCAGAATATGTTCCAGGTTCTCGAGGGGGAAGAAGAGGCAACAAAAGTAGATTAGGGCATAGAGGTAAATCCAGAGGATAAGGAGGTAGAGGAGGACAAAGACCAACAAAAGAACAACAACATACAGAAAGAGGCCATGATGAGCGATGTAGAACTGAATATGGACCAGG
The DNA here is from genome assembly GCA_000404065.3 of Pinus taeda. Classification (NCBI taxonomy): domain Eukaryota; kingdom Viridiplantae; phylum Streptophyta; class Pinopsida; order Pinales; family Pinaceae; genus Pinus; species Pinus taeda. The sequence continues at coordinate 34,877 of APFE031070493.1, forward strand.
AAATGACCTAAAGTGAAATGGAAATGGAGGATCGGGAGCTGCAAGAGATTTTGGACAGACAACACCTAGATTTGGAAGGGTTCTTAATATAGGGAACCATGTGGGGGTTAGATTAGTTACCTCAAAAACAATTATCTAGAGTACAACAATTGTACTTATGGAAAACCCAGGCTAGTGGGGTGGAAAGGCTAGGAAACACAACAAAACAAGGCAACGAGCGTGTGAAATCTATAAAAATCACACCAGCATTAGCGCCTCAAGGCCCAGATAACAAAAGAGGCAGAAAAAAGTAGAATGAGCTGTTGATGGAATGTGGAAAGCTAATGATAGATTTGGGTAAGATGAAAGACCTAACCAATTACTCTTTCACTAATCTTTAATGATGAAGTTTACTTCTTGGAACATCAGGGGTCTAGGTAGTAAAAGGAAGAAAAGATTACTTAGTAACATAATGAAACAAGAAGCTCCAGATATTATATTTATCTAGGAAACTAAATGTTCTATACAAAAAATTAGAGAAATTCATAGTAAATGGCTCAGGCGTTTTGAGTTTCTAGAAGTCAAGGCAGGAAATACAGCAGGTGGCATTCTTACTCTTTGGAATCCCCTAAAGATTGGTATAATAGATGCGGAAGCCTCCAGAAATTATCTGTCATTGGTAATACAACCTGTGGGGGATAGGGAGATCTATTTGATAATGAATGTTTATGGCCCTCAGAAAATGGTTGACAAATTGAGACTCCTTGACTCCCTCAGGGATCTCAAAGAGAGATACGCTAGGATTCCATGGATTCTAGGTGGGGACTTCAACATGGTCAAATCACTATCGGAGAAAAAGGGGGGCACCAGAGCTCTCACCAATGATGCCTTAGTTTTTCAATCTTTCTTGGACACTATGAATCTAGTAGACATTGATACAAGTAATGGTTGCTTTACTTGGATCAATAGGAGAGGAGGACGGTCTCTGGTGGCCTAAAAGTTAGATAGCTTCATCATATCATAGGACCTTATCCTCAATGACACTGGAATGGAAGCTAGGATTCTTCCCTTTGGCAGCTCTGATCACTGGCCAATTCAACTAGAGATCAGGGGCATTGGTACTACCACGGATAAACCTTTCAAATTTGAGAATATCTGGCTCACCCATCCAGATTTTATCAACAATATTTCAAGATGGTGGTCTGAAGATCTCCATATTCAAGGTACTAATATTTTCATTCTTCACAAAAGACTAAAATTTATAAAGCTCAAGCTTAAAGAATGGAACAAAAACGAGTTTGGCAATATTTTTGAAGGGAAAAAAGCTATTGAAAGCAAACTGTAGATACTCAACCAATCCCTTATCTAGGTTGGCTTCGATAAAATTAGTAATGATAGAGCCACCATTCTTCAACACGATTGGGATATCTTATGCAAACAAGAGGAAATATTCTAGAGACAAAAATCTAGGGTGCAATGGTTAAAGGAAGGGGAAAGAAACACCAAATTTTTCCAGAGATCAACCTTCGCAAACCGGGCTCGTAAAAGAATTTCCTCGATTAAGGATGAGGAAGGGCAACTAGTCAGTACCCATGAAGAAATTGATGTTGTTTTAGTTCAACACTTTAGGGGGATTACACAAGAAAGAATTCCAAACAAAGAGCCTTTCATTAAGGATATTATAAAACATATACCAAGACTAGTGTCCAGAGAGGATAATCTTAACCTCAACAAGCCAATAAATGAAGAGGAAATCAGTGAAGTCATCAAGGAAATGCAGAATGGTAAAGCACTAGGTGCCGATGGTTTTAATGTGGACTTCTTTAAAGAATGCTAGAATATTGCTAAACAAGATATTCTGAATGTGTTAGAGGATTCTAGGGGGAATAGAATGATCCTGAAGGCCCTCAACACCTCCTTCATTTATCTGATCCCTAAACAATATAATTCTCTTACTCCTGATAAGTTTCGACCCATAGCATTGTGCAATGTGGTTTACAATATTATATTTAAGGTTGTAGCTAATACGCTCAAACCTCTTCTCCCCACCTTAGTTTCTAGGGAGAAATCTAGCTATGTGAAAGGTAGACAAATTCTCAACAACATCATTCAAGCACAGGAGGTGGTGCACTCACTGACTAGCAATAGGAGGGCTGGAATGATCATGCAGCTGGACATAGCTAAAGCCTATGATAAGCTGAACTGGACATACATGAGGAGGGTTCTTACTGCTTTTGGGTTTGATCATAATTGGGTTAGATGCGTCATGGCTTTGATAACTTCTTCTAGGTTTTCAATTTTGGTAAATGGCTCTCCCTTAGAGATTTTTTTTCCCTCAAGACGCCTTAGGCAGGGAGATCCACTCTCTCCCTTTCTCTTTATACTCATGTTGGAAGGTCTTGGTAGATCGATTAAGCAAGAAAAAGCAGAAGGAAAAATCAAGGGTCTTCAACTTTCTGAGAATGGATAGACTTTGACTCATCAACAATGTGTGGATGATACCATGTTGCAGGGAATTCCTACAGTCAAAGAAGCTTTGGCCTTAAAAAAACTTCTAAATGAATTTGGTTTGGCCACAGGTATGGAGGTTAATGTTTTTAAATCTAAAATATTTTTCTTTAATACTAATATTGTAGTACAAAGGAATATCTCCAGAATTCTAGGCTTTCAAAGAGATTCTCTTCCTTCAAAATATTTGGGAGTCCCCCTTACCGCTAAACCTCTTCATAAGAGTATCTGGGAATCGCTGATTAATAAGATGCAGGATAAAATCAGGAATTGGACCATCAGATCTTTAAACTTGGCGGGTAGGTTGGTAATTACAAAGGTTGTGTTTCAATCTATCATGGTTTTTATGCTTTCAGCACTCCCTATACGAAAAGGATTTTTACAACAATTCAGAACTATTCAATGAGACTTCCTTTAGGGAAAAGGGGAGAATAAAAAGAAATGGGCCTTAGTTGCTTCGAAAAAGATTTGCAAACCCAAAATTCAAGGAGATCTGGGACTGGATGATCCAGAAGTTCCAAGCAGGGCCTTAGGATCTGAGTTATGGTGGAGATGGGTCAAAGAACTAAAGGCCCAGCGGGCTAGTATCTAGACGGAAAAATATGCTAGTTCCTCAGACAATGACGATCATATAAGAATGTTTGGCAATATAAATGGCTCACACATCTGGAATAAGGCCTGGAAGAACAGAGCCTTAGTTCACAAGAATAGCTTATGGGAAATTAGAGAGGGGGATTTGGCACTTTTTTGGGAAGATAAATGGCAACAAGAACCAATACTACTAAATGAGAAATTTCTGGACCTCAAAAGAGAGACAAGTATCAAGGGATTATCACAGGTCAAAGATTTTTGGGACCAAAATAATAATGTAAGTAAATGGAGAAGGTGGAGAAGTATGGTTTACGAGGAGGATAACCCCTTGAATACTAAAGTTGAGGCTCTCATGCAAATACTGGAACAAAGGAAGATGTTAGCGACTAGGCAGCATGACCAATTGAGGTGGGGTAACAACAATTAGGGTACCTTTAATCTTAAGGAAGTGTTGTGCTTTGCAAACAACCCCCCATTTCATATTATTTTTATTCACAAAAGCATTAAAATATGAAATAGGTCCCTTTAAAAATAAAATTGAGATCAAAACTTTTACTTTATAAAAGTCTGATAAATCAAACGAGCGCTTTATGAATGACCCTTTAAAAGCAATATCTATTTAAAAATGGAAATAAAGTGAATATTCAGTTTATTGCGATAAAGCGATCGGAGGATCGCATATCGCAATAACATGAAGGCTACACCAAATGGCTAAAGGACTTCCCCCCGATGCGATAAAGTGTTCGGCGATCGGCGATCGGCGATACCCAAAAACACCACTTAAGCGCCCCATGTTAAACGCCCGATGCGATAAAGTGATCGGCGATCGGCAATCGGCTCGCCCCTTTGTTTTAAAACCATTGCGCATATGCCTTTTGCCGATGCGATATCGCAATCGGCAATCGGCGGGTCCCCTCATTTCATCCTTAATGCGCATATGCCTTTCGCTGATGCGATATTGCAATCGGCGATCGGCAATACTCAAAACATTGTTAAAGCCAGTCATGCGCCCCCCCCCCCCCCCCCCCCCGATGCGATGCGATAAGGCACGGTTTTCAATAAAAAAGCCGTTAAAGTGATTGGAAAGCCTGATTTAATGATAATTAAGGCATAATCACTCCCGCTCGGATGCCAATACGCCCATTGCATGCTTTAAAAGATCTTTCGACCAAATATTGGTATAATGGGCATTTATAAGGTGGTAGGCTCTATACGGTCACTTAATGGATCCATGTCCTAAGATATGCCTGTAGATTGTCTCCGCGCCAGTTTTACAAAAGCAAAGTATATCAACGTTCATCTCTTCATTTGCTATAAACTATGAGTTTCATTGTTATCTCTGTGTTACGCCAAAATCGTCTCTTTGTGCAGAATACAGTTTTACAAAGGAATTCGGGCATGATGGGTAAAATGTCGAAGAAAGTTGCAGGTGTTTCCAATCCACCAGCTATAGCACAAGCAGTAGTAAACAGCAAAAAGGGCCTGATATCTGACATAACATGCGCAGGCCTTGCCAGAACAACTTGGCAGGGAACTTATGACTTGATAGAGGCCGAGAAACCAGCACAGACGGTAGAAGAGGCTACCACAGATTCATTGAAGAAGTGAGAGTGCACTCTTAAGGATTTGGCCGATTCCTTCCTCCATAGGATAGCGGCAAGGGAGAAAATGCTCCCATATACCGATGTCGTGAAATGGGCAATTGAAGAAATCCCCATCACAGACTGAACTTTCATCGCAAAGGATGGGAGGATTTTTGGGTCATTTAAGCCAGAAGATCTGAGGCAAATGTATCATTTGCCTAAACCAGAGAAGATATATAATAGCGCCTTTTTAGAAAAATTTGCAAGCGAGAACGAGATTGAGTCCGAACCTATCAAGGACTGGAGGCAGAATCCAAATAAGCACAAACATGAATCCTCCGGTAAGTACTCAGTCGACTCTTTGTGTTCTCCTTATTGCTACGCCGGTATAATGATGTGTAGATTGCGGCGTTTGCATGACTCTGCCATTTTTACCATTGAAATGGTTCCTCTCATGGAGGCGGCAGTGAATAGCACGATTATGGATTGGGCTACTATCCTTTCGGATAAGCTAGCATTAGCCGTTAGTGACTTTAGGAACAAAACTAGAGACACTAAGAGGAAAATTCCCCCGTTCTACTACAGTGCATATAGCTTGGATACCTTGTGTTTTAATTCTGAATTCCCTATTCTTGGTTGGAGGTGGACCGCACAGGACCCCTCGCCCATTCATATTTACCATCGCAAGATGTGGAAGTCATCCCATAAAAGCCACATGTATCAGATTTGTAATGGCTTCATGGTTCCTGTTTATTATGCAATTTTTGATAAGCCTATTCCAAGGATCTCCTACCTAGCCTCTTTTGACTTGCCA